>CM055125.1:306660841-306919887 GCA_029206835.1 Rana muscosa | reverse complement strand
AAACCCCCGGCCCTTTTGTCCCCAAAATGGTCCTTAATCTAACCCCTGGCCTTTATGTTCCCAAAATGGTTTAAAATAGTCCAAAATCTAACCCCTGGCCCCTTTGACCTGAATGGTCCAAAATCTAACCTCCGGCCCTTTTCTTGAAAATGGTCCAAAATCTAACCCCCGGCCCTTTTGTCACCAAAATGGTCCGAAATCTAACCCCCAGCCTTTTTGTCCCCAAAATGGTTTAAAATGGTCCAAAATCTAACCCCCGGCCCCTTTGCCCCGAAATGGTCCAAAATCGAACCTCCAGCCCTTTTTTGAAAATGGTCCAAAATCTAACCCCCGACCCCTTTGCCCTGAAATGGTCCAAAATCTAACCTCTGGCCCTTTTGTTGAAAATGGTCCAAAATCTAACCCCTGGCCCCTTTTGTCCCCAAAATGGTCCGAAATCTAACCCCCGGCCTTTTTGTCCCCAAAATGGTTTAAAATGGTCCAAAATCTAACCCCCGACCCCTTTGCCCTGAAATGGTCCAAAATCTAACCTCTGGCCCTTTTGTTGAAAATGGTCCAAAATCTAACCCCTGGCCTTTATGTCCCCAAAATGGTTTAAAATGGTCCCAAAATCTAACCCGGGCCCTTTTGTCCCCAAAATGGTCCGAAATCTAACCCCCGGCCTTTATATCCCCAAATGGTTTAAAATGGTCCAAAATCTAACCCCCGGCCCTTTTGCCCCGAAATGGTCCAAAATTCTAACCTCTGGCCCTTTTGTTGAAAATGGTCTAAAATCTAACCCCCAGCCCTTTTGTCCCCAAAATGGTCCGAAATCTAACCCCCAGCTTTTTTGTCCCCAAAATGGTTTAAAATGGTCCAAAATCTAACCCCGTGCCCTTTTCTCTAAAATGGTCCAAAATCGAACCTCCGGTCCTTTTGTTGAAAATGGTCCAAAATCTAACCCCCGGCCTTTATGTCCCCAAAATGGTCCGAAATCTAACCCCTGGCCTTTTTGTCCCCAAAACGGTTTAAAATGGTCCAAAATCTAACCGCCGGCCCCTTTGCCCTAAAATGGTCCAAAATCGAACCTCCGGCCCTTTTGTTGAAAATGGTCCAAAATCTAACCCCCGGCCCCTTTGCCCTAAAATGGTCCAAAATCGAACCTCCGACCCTTTTGTTGAAAATGGTCCAAAATCTAACCCCCGGCCTTTTTGTCCCCAAAATGGTTTAAAATGGTCCAAAATCTAACCCCTGGCCCTTTGCCGCGAAATGGTCCAAAATCTAACCTCCGTCCCTTTTCTTGAAAATGGTCCAAAATCTAACCCCCGGCCTTTTTGTCCCCAAAATGGTTTAAAATGGTCCAAAATCTAACCCCTGGCCCCTTTGCCCTAAAATGGTCCAAAATCTAACCTCCGTCCTTTTCTTGAAAATGGTCCAAAATCTAACTCTGGGACTTTTGTCCCCAAAATGGTCCGAAATCGAACCCCCGGCCTTTTTGTCCCCAAAATGGTTTAAAATGGTCCAAAATCTAACCCCTGGCCCCTTTGCCCTAAAATGGTCCAAAATCTAACCTCCGTCCCTTTTCTTGAAAATGGTCCAAAATCTAACCCCTGGCCCTTTTGTCCCCAAAATGGTCCGAAATCTAACCCCTGGCCTTTTTGTCCCCAAAATGGTTTAAAATGGTCCAAAATCTAACCCCTGGCCCCTTTGCCCTAAAATGGTCCAAAATCTAACCTCCATCCCTTTTCTTGAAAATGGTCCAAAATCTAACCTCCGCCCTTTTGTCCCCAAAATGGTCCGAAATCTAAACCCCGGCCTTTATGTCCCCAAAATGGTTTAAAATGGTCCAAAATCTAACCCCCGGCCCCTTTGCCCCGAAATGGTCCAAAATCTAACCCCCAGCACTTTTCTTGAAAATGGTCCAAAATCTAACCCCCGGCCCTTTTGTCCCCAAATGGTCCTTAATCTAACCCCCCGGCCTTTATGTTCCCAAAATGGTTTAAAATAGTCCAAAATCTAACCCCTGGCCCCTTTGCCCTGAAATGGTCCAAAATCTAACCTCCGGCCATTTTGTTGAAAATTTTTCAAAATCTAACCCCCGGCCCTTTTGTCCCCAAAATGGTCCGAAATCTAACCCCCGGCCTTTATGTCCCCAAAATGGTTTAAAATGGTCCAAAATCTAACCCCTGGCCCCTTTGCCGCGAAATGGTCCAAAATCTAACCTCCGTCCCTTGTCTTGAAAATGGTCCAAAATCTAACCCCCCAGCCCTCTAGTCCCCAAAATGGTCCGAAATCTAACCCCCGGCCTTTTTGTCCCCAAAATGGTTTAAAATGGTCCAAAATCTAACCCCTGGCCCCTTTGCCCTAAAATGGTCCCAAAATCTAACCTCCGTCCCTTTTCTTGAAAATGGCCCAGAATCTAACCCCTGGCCCTTTTGTCCCCAAAATGGTCCGAAATCTAACCCCCGGCCTTTATGTCCCCAAAATGGTTTAAAATGGTCCAAAATCTAACCCCCAGCCCTTTTGCCCCCAAAATGGTCCAAAATCTAACCTCCGGCCCTTTGCTTGAAAATGGTCCAAAATCTAACCTCCGGCCCTTTTGTCCCCAAAATGGTCTGAAATCTAAACCCAGCCTTTTTGTCCCCAAAATGGTTTAAAATGGTCCAAAATCTAACCCCTGGACCCTTTGCCCTAAAATGGTCCAAATTCTAACCTCCATCCCTTTTCTTGAAAATGGCCCAAAATCTAAGCCCCGGCCCTTTTGTCCCCAAAATGGTCCGAAATCTAACCCCCGGCCTTTATGTCCCCAAAATGGTTTAAAATGGTCCAAAATCTAACCCCTGGCCCCTTTGCCCTAAAATGGTCCAAAATCTAACCTCCGTCCCTTTTCTTGAAAATGGCCCAAAATCTAACCCCCGGCCCTTTTGTCACCAAAATGGTCCGAAATCTAACCCCCAGCCTTTTTGTCCCCAAAATGGGTTTAAAATGGTCCAAAATCTAACCCTGGCCCCTTTGCCCTAAAATGGTCCAAAATCTAACCTCCGGCCCTTTTCTTGAAAATGGTCCAAAATCTAACCCCCGGCCCTTTTGTCCCCAAAATGGTCCGAAATCTAACCCCCGGCCTTTTTGTCCCCAAAATGGTTTAAAATGGTCCAAAATCTAACCCCTGGCCCTTTGCCCTAAAATGGTCCAAAATCTAACCTCCGTCCCGTTTCTTGAAAATGGTCCAAAATCTAACCACCGGGACTTTTGTCCCCAAAATGGTCCGAAATCTAACCCCCGGCCTTTTTGTCCCCAAAATGGTTTAAAATGGTCCAAAATCTAACCCCTGGCCCCTTTGCCCTAAAATGGTCCAAAATCTAACCTCCGTCCCTTTTCTTGAAAATGGTCCAAAATCTGACCCCCGGGACTTTTGTCCCCAAAATGGTCCAAAATCTAACCCCCGGCCTTTTTGTCCCCAAAATGGTTTAAAATGGTCCAAAATCTAACCCCTGGCCCCTTTGCCCTGAAATGGTCCAAAATCTAACCTCCGGCCCTTTTGTTGAAAATTGTCCAAAATCTAACCCCCGGCCCTTTTGTCCCCAAAATGGTCCTAAATCTAACCCCCGGCCTTTATGTCCCCAAAATGGTTTAAAATGGTCCAAAATCTAACCCCCGGCCCTTTTGCCCTGAAATGGTCCAAAATCTAACCTCCGGCCCTTTTGTTGAAAATGGTCCAAAATCTAACCCCTGGCCCTTTTGTCCCCAAAATGGTCCGAAATCTAACCCCCGGCCTTTTGTCCCCAAAATGGTCTAAATGGTCCAAAATCTAACCCCCGGCCCCTTTGCCCTAAATGGTCCAAAATCTAACCCCCGGCCATTTTGTCCCAAAATGGTTTAAATGGTCCAAAATCTAACCCCTGGCCCCTTTGCCCTGAAATGGTCCAAAATCTAACCTCCAGCCCTTTTGTTGAAAATTTTTCAAAATCTAACCCCCGGCCCTTTTGTCCCCAAAATGGTCCAAAATCTAACCCCCAGCCATTTTGTCCCCAAAATGGTTTAAAATGGTCCAAAATCTAACCTCCGTCCCTTTTCTTGAAAATTGTCCAAAATCTAACCTCCGGCCCTTTTGTCCCCAAAATGGTCTGAAATCAACCCCGGCCTTTTTGTCCCCAAAATGGTTTAAAATGGTCCAAAATCTAACCCCTGGCCCCTTTGCCCTAAAATGGTCCAAAATCTAACCTCCGTCCCTTTTCTTGAAAATGGTCCAAAATCTAACCCCCGGGACTTTTGTCCCCAAAATGGTCTGAAATCTAACCCCCCGGCCTTTTTGTCCCCAAAATGGTTTAAAATGGTCCAAAATCTAACCCCTGGACCCTTTGCCCTAAAATGGTCCAAAATCTAACCTCCGTCCCTTTTCTTGAAAATGGCCCAAAATCTAAGCCCCGGCCCTTTTGTCCCAAAATGGTCCAAAATCTAACCCCCGGCCCTTTTGCCCCGAAATGGTCCAAAATCTAACCGCCGGCCCTTTTGTTGAAAATGGTCCAAAATCTAACCCCTGGCCCTTTTGTCCCCAAAATGGTCCGAAATCTAACCCCCGGCCTTTTTGTCCCCAAAATGGTTTAAAATGGTCCAAAATCTAACCCCCGGCCCCTTTGCCCTGAAATGGTCCAAAATCTAACCTCTGGCCCTTTTGTTTAAAATTGTCCAAAATCTAACCCCCGGCCCTTTTGTCCCCAAAATGGTCCTTAATCTAACCCCCGGCCTTTATGTTCCCAAAATGGTTTAAAATAGTGCAAAATCTAACCCCTGGCCCCTTTGCCCTGAAATGGTCCAAAATCTAACCTCCGGCCCTTTTCTTGAAAATGGTCCAAAATCTAACCCCCAGCCTTTTTGTCCCCAAAATGGTATAAAATGGTCCAAAATCTAACCCCTGGCCCCTTTGCCCTAAAATGGTCCAAAATCTAACCTCCGGGACTTTTGTCCCCAAAATTGTCCGAAATCTAACCCCCGGCCTTTTTGTCCCCAAAATGGTTTAAAATGGTCCAAAATCTAACCCCTGGCCCCTTTGCCCTAAAATGGTCCAAAATATAACCTCCATCCCTTTTGTTGAAAATGGTCCAAAATCTAACCCTGGCCCTTTTGTCCCAAAATGGTCCGAATCTAACCCTGGCCTTTTTGTCCCCAAAATGGTTTAAAATGGTCCAAAATCTAACCCCCGGCCCCTTTGCCCTGAAATGGTCCAAAATCTAACCTCCGCCCTTTTGTTTAAAATTGTCCAAAATCTAACCCCTGGCCCTTTTGTCCCCAAAATGGTCTGAAATCTAACCCCAGCCTTTTTGTCCCCAAAATGGTTTAAAATGGTCCAAAATCTAACCCCTGGCCCCTTTGCCCTGAAATGGTCCAAAATCTAACCTCCGGCCCTTTTCTTGAAAATGGTCCAAAATCTAACCCCCAGCCTTTTTGTCCCCAAAATGGTCCTTAATCTAACCCCCGGCCTTTATGTTCCCAAAATGGTTTAAAATAGTCCAAAATCTAACCCCTGGCCCCTTTGCCCTGAAATGGTCCAAAATCTAACCTCCGGCCCTTTTCTTGAAAATGGTCCAAAATCTAACCCCCAGCCTTTTTGTCCCCAAAATGGTATAAAATGGTCCAAAATCTAACCCCTGGCCCTTTTGCCCTAAAATGGTCCAAAATCTAACCTCCATCCCTTTTCTTGAAAATGGTCCAAAATCTAACCTCCAGCCCTTTTGTCCCCAAAATGGTCCTTAATCTAACCCCCGGCCTTTATGTCCCCAAAATGGTCCAAAATCTAACCCCCGGCCCCTTTGCCCCGAAATGGTCCAAAATCTAACCCCCGGCACTTTTCTTGAAAATGGTCCAAAATCTAAGGGTTAGATTTTGGACCATTTCGGGGCAAAGGGTTAGATTTTGGACCATTTTCAAGAAAAGGGCTAACCCCCGGCCCTTTTGTCCCCAAAATGGTCCTTAATCTAACCCCCGGCCTTTATGTCCCCAAAATGGTCCAAAATCTAACCCCCGGCCCTTTTGCCCCGAAATGGTCCAAAATCTAACCCCCGCACTTTTCTTGAAAATGGGTCCAAAATCTAACCCCCGGCCCTTTTGCCCCAAAATGGTCCAAAATCTAACCCCCAGCACTTTTCTTGAAAATGGTCCAAAATCTAACCCCCGGCCCTTTTCTAGAAAATGGTCCAAAATCTAACCTCCGGCCCTTTTCTTGAAAATGGTCCAAAATCTAACTCCCGGCCCTTTTGTCACCAAAATGGTCCGAAATCTAACCCCCAGCCTTTTTGTCCCCAAAATGGTATAAAATGGTCCAAAATCTAACCCCTGGCCCTTTTGCCCTAAAATGGTCCAAAATCTAACCTCCATCCCTTTTCTTGAAAATGGTCCAAAATCTAACCTCCAGCCCTTTTGTCCCCAAAATGGTCCTTAATCTAACCCCCAGCCTTTTTGTCCCCAAAATGGTTTAAAGTGGTCCAAAATCTAACCCCTGGCCCCTTTGCCCTGAAATGGTCCAAAATCTAACCTCCGGCCCTTTAGTTGAAAATTGTCCAAAATCTAACCCCCGGCCCTTTTGTCCCCAAAATGGTCTGAAATCTAACCCCCGGCCTTTATTTCCCAAAATGGTTTAAAATGGTCCAAAATCTAACCCCCGGCCCCTTTGCCCAAAATGGTCCAAAATCTAACCCCCAGCCCTTTTCTTGAAAATGGTCCAAAATCTAACCCCTGGCCCTTTTGTCCCCAAAATGGTCCTTAATCTAACCCCCGGCCTTTTTGTCCCCAAAATGGTCCAAAATCTAACCCCCAGCCCTTTCTTGAAAATGGTCCAAAATCTAACCCCTGGCCCTTTTGTCCCAAAATGGTCCTTAATCTAACCCCCGGCCTTTTTGTACCCAAAATGGTTTAAATGGTCCAAAATCTAACCCCCGGCCCCTTTGCCCTAAAATGGTCCAAAATCGAACCTCCAGCCCTTTTGTTGAAAATGGTCCAAAATCTAACCCCCGGCCCTTTTGTCCCCAAAATGGTCTGAAATCTAACCCCCGGCCATTTTGTCCCCAAAATGGTTTTAAAATGGTCCAAATCGAACCCCTGGCCCCTTTGCCCTAAAAATGGTCCAAAATCTAACCTCCGTCCCTTTTCTTGAAAATGGTCCAAAAATCTAACCCCCGGGACTTTTGTCCCCAAAATGGTCCGAAATCTAACCCCCGGCCTTTTTGTCCCCAAAATGGTTTAAAATGGTCCAAAATCTAACCCCTGGCCCCTTTGCCCTGAAACTGTACAAAATCTAACCTCCGTCCCTTTTCTTGAAAATGGTCCAAAATCTAACCCCCGGGACTTTTGTCCCCAAAATGGTCCGAAATCTAACCCCGGCCATTTTGTCCCCAAAATGGTTTAAAATGGTCCAAAATCTAACCCCTGGCCCCTTTGCCCTAAAATGGTCCAAAATCTAACCTCCGTCCCTTTTCTTGAAAATGGCCCAAAATCTAAACCTCGGCCCTTTTGTCCCCAAAATGGTCCGAAATCTAACCCCCGGCCTTTATGTCCCCAAAATGGTTTAAAATGGTCCAAAATCTAACCCCCGGCCCTTTTGCCCTGAAATGGTCCAAAATCTAACCTCTGGCCCTTTTGTTGAAAATGGTCCAAAATCTAACCCCTGGCCCTTTTGTCCCCAAAATGGTCCAAAATCTAACCCCTGGCCCCTTTGCCCTGAAATGGTCCAAAATCTAACCTCCGGCCCTTTTCTTGAAAATGGTCCGAAATCTAACCCCCAGCCTTTTTGTCCCCAAAATGGTATAAAATGGTCCAAAATCTAACCCCTGGCCCTTTTGCCCTAAAATGGTCCAAAATCTAACCTTTATCCCTTTTCTTGAAAATGGTCCAAAATCTAACCTCCAGCCCTTTGTCCCCAAAATGGTCCGAAATCTAAACCCCGGCCTTTATGTCCCCAAAATGGTTTAAAATGGTCCAGAATCTAACCCCCGGCCCCTTTGCCCCGAAATGGTCCAAAATCTAACCCCCAGCCCTTTTCTTGAAAATGGTCCTTAATCTAACCCCCGGCCCTTTTGTCCCCAAAATGGTCCTTAATCTAACCCCCGGCCTTTTTGTCCCCAAAATGGTCCAAAATCGAACCTCCAGCCCTTTTGTTGAAAATGGTCCAAAATCTAACCCCCGGCCCTTTTGTCCCCAAAATGGTCCGAAATCTAACCCCGGCCATTTTGTCCCCAAAATGGTTTAAAATGGTCCAAAATCTAACCCCTGGCCCCTTTGCCTGAAATGGTCCAAAATCTAACCCCCGGCCCTTTTGTCCCCAAAATGGTCCGAAATCTAACCTCCGTCCCTTTTCTTGAAAATGGTCCGAAATCTAACCCCGGCCATTTTGTCCCCAAAATGGTTTAAAATGGTCCAAAATCTAACTGCTGGCCCCTTTTCCCTGAAATGGTCCAAAATTGAACCTCCAGCCCTTTTGTTGAAAATGGTCCAAAATCTAACCCCTGGTCCCTTTGCCCTAAAATGGTCCAAAATCTAACCTCCGTCCCTTTTCTTGAAAATGGTCCGAAATCTAACCCCCGGCCTTTTTGTCCCCAAAATGGTTTAAAATGGTCCAAAATCTAACCCCTGGCCCCTTTGCCCTAAAATGGTTCAAAATCTAACCTCTGGCCCTTTTGTTGAAAATGGTCCAAAATCTAACCCCTGGCCCTTTTGTCCCCAAAATGGTCCAAAATCTAACCCCTGGCCTTTTTGTCCCCAAAATGGTTTAAAATGGTCCAAAATCTAACCCCCGGCCCCTTTGCCCTGAAATGGTCCAAAATCTAACCTCCGCCCTTTTGTTTAAAATTGTCCAAAATCTAACCCCCGGCCCTTTTGTCCCCAAAATGGTCCTTAATCTAACCCCCGGCCTTTATGTTCCCAAAATGGTTTAAAATAGTGCAAAATCTAACCCCTGGCCCCTTTGCCCTGAAATGGTCCAAAATCAAACCTCCGGCCCTTTTGTTGAAAATTGTCCAAAATCTAACCCCCGGCCCTTTTGTCCCCAAAATGGTCCGAAATCTAACCCCCGGCCTTTATGTCCCCAAAATGGTTTAAAATGGTCCAAAATCTAACCCCTGGCCCCTTTGCCCCGAAATGGTCCAAAATCTAACCTCCGGCCCTTTTCTTGAAAATGGTCCAAAATCTAACCCCCGGCCCTTTTGTCACCAAAATGGTCCGAAATCTAACCCCCAGCCTTTTGTCCCCAAAAGGGTTTAAAATGGTCCAAAATCTAACCCCCGGCCCCTTTGCCCCAAAATGGTCCAAAATCTAACCCCCAGCCCTTTTCTTGAAAATGGTCCAAAATTTAACCCCTGGCCCTTTTGTCCCCAAAATGGTCCGAAATCTAACCCCCGGCCTTTTTGTCCCCAAAATGGTCCAAAATCGAACCTCCAGCCCTTTTGTTGAAAATGGTCCAAAATCTAACCCCCGGCCCTTTTGTCCCCAAAATGGTCCGAAATCTAACCTCGGCCATTTTGTCCCCAAAATGGTTTAAAATGGTCCAAAATCTAACCCCTGGCCCCTTTGCCTGAAATGGTCCAAAATCTAACCTCTGGCCCTTTTGTTGAAAATTGTCCAAAATCTAACCCCCGGCCCTTTTGTCCCCAAAATGGTGCAAAATCTAACCCCCGGCCATTTTGTCCCCAAAATGGTTTAAAATGGTCCAAAATCTAACCCCTGGCCCCTTTGCCCTGAAACTGTCCAAAATCTAACCTCCGGCCCTTTTGTTGAAAATTGTCCAAAATCTAACCCCCGGCCCTTTTGTCCCCAAAATGGTCCGAAATCTAACCGCTGGCCCCTTTGCCCTAAAATGGTCCAAAATTGAACCTCTAGCCCTTTTTTGAAAATGGTCCAAAATCTAACCCCTGGCCCTTTTGTCCTCAAAATGGCCTGAAATCTAACCGCTGGCCCCTTTGCCCTGAAATGGTCCAAAATCTAACCTCTGGCCCTTTTGTTGAAAATGGTACAAAATCTAACCCCTGGCCCTTTTGTCCTCAAAATGGCCTGAAATCTAACCCCCGGCCTTTTTGTCCCCAAAATGGTTTAAAATGGTCCAAAATCTAACCCCCGGCCCTTTTCTTGAAAATGGTCCAAAATCTAACCTCCGTCCCTTTTCTTGAAAATGGTCCAAAATCTAACCTCCGGCCCTTTTGTCCCCAAAATGGTCCGAAATCTAACCCCCGGCCGTTTTGTCCCCAAAATGGTTTAAAATGGTCCAAAATCTAACCCCTGGACCCATTGCCCTAAAATGGTCCAAAATCTAACCTCCGGCCCTTTTGTTGAAAATGGTCCAAAATCTAACCACCGGCCCTTTTGTCCCCAAAATGGTCCGAAATCTAACCCCCGGCCATTTTGTCCCCAAAATGGTTTAAAATGGTCCAAAATCTAACCCCCGGCCCTTTGCCCTGAAATGGTCCAAAATCTAACCTCCGGCCCTTTTGTTTAAAATTGTCCAAAATCTAACCCCCGGCCCTTTTGTCCCCAAAATGGTCTGAAATCTAAACCCCAGCCTTTTTGTCCCCAAAATGGTTTAAAATGGTCCAAAATCTAACCCCTGGCCCCTTTGCCCCAAAATGGTCCAAAATCGAACCTCCAGCCCTTTTGTTGAAAATGGTCCAAAATCTAACCCCCGGCCCTTTTGTCCCCAAAATGGTCTGAAATCTAACCACGGCCTTTTTGTCCCCAAAATGGTTTAAAATGGTCCAAAATCTAACCCCCGGCCCCTTTGCCCTGAAATGGTCCAAAATTGAACCTCCGGCCCTTTTGTTGAAAATGGTCCAAAATCTAACCACCGGCCCTTTTGTCCCCAAAATGGTCCGAAATCTAACCCCCGGCCATTTTGTCCCCAAAATGGTTTAAAATGGTCCAAAATCTAACCCCCCGCCCCTTTTCTCTGAAATGGTCCAAAATCGAACCTCCGGCCCTTTTGTTTAAAATTGTCCAAAATCTAACCCCCGGCCCTTTTGTCCCCAAAATGGTCCAAAATCTAACCACGGCCTTTTTGTCCCCAAAATGGTTTAAAATGGTCCAAAATCTAACCCCTGGCCCCTTTGCCCTAAAATGGTCCAAAATCTAACCTCCGACTCTTCTTGAAAATGGCCCAAAATCTAACCCCCGGCCCTTTTGTCCCCAAAATGGTCTGAAATCTAACCCCCTGCCTTTTTGTCCCCAAAATGGTTTAAAATGGTCCAAAATCTAACCCCTGGCCCCTTTGCCCTAAAATGGTCCAAAATCTAACCTCCGGCCCTTTTCTTGAAAATGGTCCAAAATCTAACCTCCAGCCCTTTTGTCCCCAAAATGGTCCGAAATCTAAACCCCGGCCTTTATGTCCACAAAATGGTTTAAAATGCTCCAAAATCTAACCCCTGGCCCCTTTGCCCCGAAATGGTCCAAAATCGAACCTCCAGCCCTTTTGTTGAAAATGGTCCAAAATCTAACCCCCGGCCCTTTTGTCCCCAAAATGGTCCGAAATCTAACCCCCGGCCATTTTGTCCCCAAAATGGTTTAAAATGGTCCAAAATCTAACCCCTGGCCCCTTTGCCCCGAAATGGTCCAAAATCTAACCTCCGACCCTTTTGTTGAAAATGGTCCAAAATCTAACCCCCGGCCCTTTTGTCCCCAAAATGGTCTGAAATCTAACCCCCGGCCATTTTGTCCCCAATATGGTTTAAAATGGTCCAAAATCTAACCCCCGGCCCCTTTGCCCTAAAATGGTCCAAAATCGAACCTCCGTCTCTTTTCTTGAAAATGGTCCAAAATCTAACCCCCGGCCCTTTTGCCCCGAAATGGTCTAAAATCGAACCTCCGGCCCTTTTGTTGAAAATGGTCCAAAATCTAACCCCCAGCCCTTTTGTCCCCAAAATGGTCTGATATCTAACCCCTGGCCTTTTTGTCCCCAAAATGGTTTAAAATGGTCCAAGATCTAACCCCCGGCTCTTTTGCCCTAAAATGGTCCAAAATCGAACCTCCGGCCCTTTTGTTGAAAATGGTCAAAAATCTAACCCCCGGCCCTTTTGTCCCCAAAATGGTCTGAAATCTAACCCCCGGCCATTTTGTCCCCAATATGGTTTAAAATGGTCCAAAATCTAACCCCCGGCCCCTTTACCCTGAAATGGTCCAAAATCTAACCACCGGCCCTTTTGTCCCCAAAATGGTCAGAAATCTAACCCCCGGCCTTTATGTCCCCAAAATGGTTTAAAATGGTCCAAAATCTAACCCCCGGCCCCTTTGTCCTAAAATGGTCCAAAATCTAACCCCCGGCCCCTTTACCCTGAAATGGTCCAAAATCTAACCCCCGGCCCTTTTGTCCCCAAAATGGTCCAAAATCTAATCCCTGGCCTTTTTGTCCCCAAAATGGTTTAAAATGGTCCAAAATCTAACCCCCGGCCCCTTTGTCCTAAAATGGTCCAAAATCTAACCCCCGGCCCCTTTGTCCTAAAATGGTCCAAAATCGAACCTCCGGCCCTTTTGGCAGGGAGTTCTATTTTGGACCATTTTGGGGACAAAAGGGCTGGGGATTAGATTGGACAATTTTGAACCATTTTGGGGACAAAAGGGCTGAGGTTTCGATTTTGGACCTTTTCGGGGCAAAAGGGCCGGGGGTTTGATTTTGGATCATTTTCGACAACAGGGCAGGGGGTCCTATTTTGGACCATTTTGGGGACAAAAGGGCTGGTGATTAGATTTTGGACATTTTTGAACCATTTTGGTGGACAAAAGGGCCGGGGGTTAGATTTTGGACCATTTCGGGGCAAAAGTGCCGGGGGTTCGATATTAGACCATTTTAAATCATTTTCAGGCCAAAATGGCTAGGGGTTCGATTTTGGACCATTTTCGACAAAAGGGCAGGGGGTCCTATTTTGGACCATTTTGGGGAAAAAAGGGTTGGGGATTCGATTTTGGATAATTTGGAACCATTTTGGGGACAAAAGGGCCGGGGGTTAGATTTTGGACCATATTGGGGACAAAAAGGGCTGGGGGTTCAATTTTGGACCATTTCAGGGCAAAAGGGCCGGCGTTTTGATTTCGGACTATTTTCGACAAAAGGGCCGGGGGTTAGATTCTGGACCATTTTGGGGACAAAAAGGGCCGGGGGTTCGATTTTGGACCATTTCGGGGGAAAAGGACCAGGGTTTCGATTTTGGACCATTTCGGGGCAAAAGTGCCGGGGGTTCGATATTGGACCATTTTAAATCATTTTCAGGACAAAATGGCCAGGGGTTCGATTTTGGACAATTTTCGACAAAAGGGCAGGGGGTTCTATTTTGGACCATTTTGGGGACAAAAGGGCTGGGGATTAGATTTGACAATTTTGAACCATTTTGGGGACAAAAAGGCCGGTGTTAGATTTCAGACCATTTTGGGGACAAAAGGGCCGGAGGTTAGATTTTGGACCATTTCGGGGCAAAAGGACCGGGGATTAGATTTTGGATAATTTTGAACCATTTTGGGGACAAAAGGGCAGGAGGTTAGATTCTGGACCAATTTGGGGACAAAAAGGGCCGGGGGTTCGATTTTGGACCATTTCAGGGCAAAAGGGCTGGGGGTTTGATTTTGGATCATTTTCGACAAAAGGGCAGGGGGTTCTATTTTGGACCATTTTGGGGACAAAAGGGCTGGGGATTAGATTTTGGACAATTTTGAACCATTTTGGCGGACAAAAGGGCCGGGGGTTCGATTTTGGACCAATTTTCAACAAAAGGGCCGGAGGTTCGATTTTGGACCATTTTAAACCATTTTGGGGACAAAAAGGCCGGGGTTAGATTTCGGACCATTTTGGGGACAAAAGGGCCGGGGGTTAGATTTTTTTAGCCATTTTCAAGAAAAAGGACGGAGGTTAGATATTGGACCATTTTAGGGCAAAGGGGCTGGGGGTTTTATTTTGGACCATTTTAAACCATTTTGGGGACAAAAAGGCCGGGGTTAGATTTCGGACCATTTTGGGGACAAAAGGGCCGGGGGTTAGATTATTTAGCCATTTTCAAGAAAAGGGACAGAGGTTAGATATTGGACCATTTTAGGGCAAAGGGGCCGGGGGTTAGATTTTGGACCATTTTTTAAACCATTTTGGGGACAAAAAGGCCGGGGGTTAGATTTCGGACCATTTTCGATAAAATAGCCAGGGGTTCGATTTTGGATCATTTTCGACAAAAGGGCCGGGGGTTTGATTTCGGACCATTTTGAACCACTTTGGGGACAAAAAGGCCGGGGGTCTGATTTTGGACCATTTCGGGGCAAAAGGGCGGGGGGTTCTATTTTGGACCATTTTGGGGACAAAAGGGCCGGTGGTTAGATTTTGGACCATTTTGGGGACAAAAAGGCCGGGGGTTCGGTTTTGGACCATTTCGGGGCAAAGGGGCCAGGGGTTAGATTTTGGACCATTTTCAAGAAAAGGGCCGGAGGTCAGATTTTGGACCATTTTAAACCATTTTGGGGACAAAAGGGCCGGGGGTTAGATTTTGGACCATTTTAGGGCAAAGGGGCCAGGGGTTAGATTTTGGACCATTTAAACCATTTTGGGGACATAAAGGCCAGGGGTTAGATTTCGGACCATTTTGGGGACAAAAGGGCAGGGGGTTCTAATTTGGACCATTTTCAAGAAAAGGGCCGGAGGTTAGATTTTGGACCATTTCGGGGCAAAGGGGCCAGGGGTTAGATTTTGGACCATTTTAAACCATTTTGGGGACAAAAAGGCCGGGGGTTAGAGTTTGGACCATTTCGGGTCAAAAGTGCCGTGGGTTCGATATTGGACCCTTTTAAACCATTTTCAGGACAAAAGGGCCGGGGGTTCGATTTTGGACCATTTTCGATAAAATAGCCAGGGGTTCGATTTTGGATCATTTTCAACAAAAGGGCCGGGGGTTTGATTTCGGACCATTTTGGGGACAAAAAGGCTGGGGATTAGATTTTGGACCATTTTGAACCACTTTGGGGACAAAAAGGCCGGGGGTCTGATTTTGGACCATTTCAGGGCGAAAGGGCCGGGGGTTCTATTTTGGACCATTTTGGGGACAAAAGGGCCGGGGGTTCGATTTTGGACCATTTTCGATAAAATAGCCAGGGGTTCGATTTTGGATCATTTTCAACAAAAGGGCCGGGGGTTTGATTTCGGACCATTTTGGGGACAAAAAGGCTGGGGATTAGATTTTGGACCATTTTGAACCACTTTGGGGACAAAAAGGCCGGGGGTCTGATTTTGGACCATTTCAGGGCGAAAGGGCCGGGGGTTCTATTTTGGACCATTTTGGGGACAAAAGGGCCGGGGGTTCAATTTTGGACCATTTTGGACAAAAGGGCCGGGGGTTCGGTTTTGGACCATTTCGGGGACAAAAGGGCCGGGGGTTTGATTTTGGACCATTTTGGGGACAAAAGGGTCGGGGGTTTCGATTTTGGATCATTTTCGACAAAAGGGAAGGGGGTTCGATTTTGGACCATTTCGAGACAAAAAGGCCGGGGGTTCGATTTTGGACCATTTTAAACCATCTTGGGGACAAAAAGGCCGGGGGTTCAAAAAAAAAAGACATGGGGGTTAACCCGGGCCCTGACGAGAGATGGAGATCCAAAGTGATGGTATGGTTTCAAACCCCCTCCTCAGTCCTATGAATATAAAAGGGGACCCTGCAGCAATAAAAAAGACAAAATAAAAAACTCCAAAAAAAAAACATGACACGGTGGTACCTTCAAAATTTATTTTGGACCCTGACCTGAGCTGGGAGATGAGAGATGATTAAAACCCATCAAAAGTGACGGCATAGGTTCAAACCCCCTCCTCACAGTCCTATGAATATAAAAGGGACTCATGTACTCGGCCTAAGATCATCTTTTTTATTTCATCAAACATTTGGGCAATATCGTGTGTTTTAGTGCATTAAAATGAAAAAAAGTGTATTTTTTTCCCCAAAAAATGCGTTTGAAAAATCGCTGCGCAAATACTGTGTGGGGAAAAAAAAATGCAACAAACAACCATTTTAATCTGTAGGGCCTTTGCTTCAAAAAAATATATAATGTTTGGGGGTTAAACGTAATTTTCTTGCAAAAAAAATATGTTTTCATGTAAACAAAAAGTGTCAGAAAGGGCTTTGTCTTCAAGTGGTTAGAAGAGTGGATGATGTGTGACATAAGCTTCCTAATGTTGTGCATAAAATGCCAGGACAGTTCAAAAACCCCCAAATGACCCCATTTTGGAAAGTAGACACCCCAAGCTATATACTGAGAGGCATATCGAGTCCATGGAATATTTTATATGTTGACACAAGTTGCGGAAAAAAGACAATTTTTTTTTTGTTGTTGCACAAAGTTATCACTAAATGATATATTGCTCAAACATGCCATGGGCATATGTGGAGTTGCACCCCAAAATACATTCTGTTGCTTCTCCTGAGTACGGGGATACCACATGTGTGAGACATTTTGGGAGCCAAGTACCGCCTTCAGGCTTTCTAAGGGTGTAAATTTTTGATTTCACGCCTCACTGCCTATCACAGTTTCAGAGGCTATGTAATGCCCAGATGGCACAAACCCCCCCCCCCCCAATGACCCCATTTTGGAAAGTAGACACCACAAGCTATTTTCTGAGAGGTATGGTGAGTATTTTGCAGATCTCGCTTTGTCACAAAGTTTTGAAAATTGACAAAAGAAAAAAAAAATTTTTTTTCAAAATCAAATGAGAGCTGTAAAATACTTTTAATAAAATGAGTTTTTTCCATTTTTCTTCTAACAAAAAGTAGAAAAAGTATTTTTCTGTTTATCGCTTAGGAAATTAAATACCATTTAAAAGGAAGCTTAAAAAAAAGCCGGGAGCTACCAGGATCGAGGGATCGGCCTCAGCTGGCACACATCGCAGGCAACTAGGACAGCCAAGTGTCCTTATTAAAAAAGTCAGTAGCTACAGGTGGAACCCCGCTTTAAGCAAGGTGGATAGAGAAATCTTTCACGCTGTGTTATTATATTCTCACAGCAGCGCCACTCTGCTGTCAAAAAATATTCCTTTCGATGAGCGTATTCTAACAAGCTGGTTCAACTACAAATGCAATCACTGTAAAGTAAAAAATTTGATCCATATTTTTTCTAAAAATTAACTACCACAAATGTAAGAGAACACATTGCACACATGCTGTAAAATGTATTAAAAATGCATGTTCACACATGTGAAACTGCACATTTTACACAGGGAGATGTGGTGTCAATGAGCCATAAAGTGGTATTAAAATCAGACCAAACATTTGACACCTTGCAGTTGACCAATTCCTACAAATGGGGCTGCATTCATTTTTTTTTATTTTTTACTTTTATCCATTTTTAGCTGGTGATCTGGCCAGCAAGTTATTTTTCAACGGGCAACGCTGCTGTCCAAATGGTTCTCCATTGTTCCTTCATCCAGAAAGGAAATACCCCAAACCAGAAATGAGAAGCGCATTACTGGCAGGATCACCAGATGAAAAGGAAAAAAAGGCCTAATGAAGAAAACTGATGTATCTATTACATTTAAAGGAGAAGTCCAGCCGGAGCTTTTTAGGCTGGGCTTCTTTAAAGGGTCACAGGAGTGCAATTTGTTCTGCACGTCTGTGACCCGTTTTCAGCAGAGAGCGGTGTGAAGTCTGCTCTCCGCTGACGTCACTGCCATCAGTCAGGGCAGCGCGTCATCACGACTTAGAAAGGCGGGATCCGTCAGCTGCCCTGATTAATGGCAGTCTCAGCGTATCAGCAAGCCGTTGAGACAGCCTCTCCCCACCCCTTCACTGCTCAGCGCTCCAATGAGCATGGAGAAGCAGAGAGGAAAGACTGTCAAGTCAGCAGCTTTCCTCTCAGGGATCTGTGAGAACCGAGCCAGCGGCGGTGTTAGTGGCTGGGTTCTCAGTGCAGACAGCAGGGGACAGATCGGAGCATCGGTCTGATGCTTCATCCACCGAGGTAAGTATGAATCCAAAAAATTAAAAACCCATACTTCTTTTAAGGATTGGTATGCTGCAATATATACTTTACATTTTGTGTGTGTTTAATAGCGCAACGTACCCATAACTGTAGTTTTACTAAGACAGTTTGTACCTGGATATTGTAGCAACGTATGGCAAGGTGCAAGACAAACAATTTAGGAAATCAACTTGCAGCAACCTTTCCTACCCAGGCCACAGAGGTCTACTGTACCTTCTACGTAACCAGGCTAGTTGGAGGAACTGCTTCAATTAGTACAAAGGTCTTAAGAGAAACTAGGTTTCCAGTAATAATGTACAGACTGAAAATAAACAGACACGAGACGGTTTGTAAACTTTATTAGTAATTGTAAAACATGCTCTGTATGGGGTGTCAGGCTTCCAATAAAAGGACAATTCTTAGAATAAGGGTTGGATTTACTTACAATCGGGATATCAATACATTACAGTTATAAATAAGGAGAGGGAAGATGGGGTAAGAGGGAAAGAAAGGGGTCTAACACTCACACACATTCTCTGAATCTCAGGCCAGGGACCTTTTTATCCAGACTTCAGACACACCCCAGCTGGGGGGGGGGGAGTTTGTCATCACCGCTATTAAAGACAGTTGAACCCAAGGTCATATAATGCGTGTTCCTCTGCCAGCCTCAACTTTTAGTTCCTTTGAGCAGATTTCATGGGATGTCCATCCAACTCATCACCCTTCAGGCACCATGCTGGCCAGGTGAGAGGGGGCAGTTGACTATCCTTAGGAGTTCCGCTGGTTAGATAATGACTTTATGCCTTGTTCTAGCCATGTGCAGACTAGCTGTAAACACTAATTTGCTTCACATCAAAGTCCCTTCAAAGCTTTATTGTACAAGATATATTGTTCTCATGTTCCATCCACCTATCAATTTTTTCCAGTATTACAGTAATCCTTGCATTTCCTATTAAAGTCTTGAAGAATGTTCAAGATCTCCTTATACCAAGATACGATACTTGAGCTTAAAACACAAAAAAAAGGCTTTACTAATATGTCCCACAGATTACAGGATTTATAGACTAAATTTGATACATACCTCTCAGATGACTCTGAAACAGCAGTGTTGCCATACTTCAGCCTCAATGTCATCTCACCAGCTACAAAATATAGGCCTTAGGATCACAAGAAAACAAGCAGTAAAACTGAATATGGCATCGGTTGTAACAAACAGATATTGACAACTGAAACCATGTGAAGTTAGCCAAAGCATTGAAGTGTTGACATTTTATGGGAGCAAGTGTCAAGACCTTTCCCCCCCCTAAGAGAGCGAAGGATTCCGATCTAGTACCTAAAGTCTGACCCAAGAATAGAGAGTATTAATTTTGGACTGGTCAAAGTGTTTGTTGACCAATATGGTGCCCTCATACTCCAAAAAAAAAACTACTAAGGACCATTCCAAAAGCAAGGTTTTGTATTCCCAGCAAGAAAGGATGAACTGTTAAACCTGCCATTCCCATTGTAAGCCATAGTTTAGCTTCTAGGCCAACTGTCAGGATGCACTGGGAGCAGGAGACAAGGAAACTGAATCAGATCTAGCCCCAGCCTTCTTGGAGAAGTGGGCACTCCTCCCCCAATCCAGCAAGAACTGAGAGTGACCCAGTCACGAAGCCTGCTACTACAGAACAGCCTAGCAATGGGTCCAGATGCCCAATTAAAGTTCACAATATAAATTTTAGACTGTCTTGCAACAGCCGACCCTTTACTTCCAGAGAGCGAGAGCATGGCCCATGCTCTCTGTAGACTTACCCAAGAGGGATCAGAAAGTGAAATCCAAAACCCTGCCTTCAGGGTAAGCGCATTGATGTGAATGAAGGGGCTAACCAAGTTCTCTGGCACAACAGGGCAGGTCAACACTGACGACACCAAATTACATAGGCTTGCTCACCCACACCCCCAGGAGCTCAATCTGCTAGAAACTTTTACCTGAACCATAACCTCTAATCTCCTAGACACCAGAACGTGGTTAAACCCAAGCCCATGAGTCACGATAAAAGCTCATAACTCAGTTCGGAGATGAAATTAAGAACTCTGGTCCACAAAAACATGTGGCTAAACCCAAAACTCAAGTTCCGATAAAAGCTCATAAACTTGTCCGGTGTATGTGAAACTTACCATTTGCTGAAGCTGCAGGGCCACCGAGGAAATTTTACATTGCTTGGAGCTTTTTTCGCCTGCTAGGAATTAAAAAGATCATAAAATGAATGATGGGGTCAATTCCACTGAAAACAAATACACCAAAATAGGTATCATAAGCCTACAAAGAAATATGAAATCCACTTTGCCAACCTACTGAAAGTGCTTGCTTTCTGGATCACTTACCCCCCAGAAAATAGGATTTTTATAACAGCTTACCTGTAAAATCCTTTTCTTGGAGTACATCACGGGACACAGAGCGACATAGTCATTACTAATGGGTTATATAGATACCGTCAGGTGCTGGCACTGGCAACTTCCAAAACCGGAAGTACCCTCCCCTATATAAGCCCCTCCCATCCGGGAGCACCTCAGTTTTGTAGCAAAGCAATAAGTGTCCCCAAAGAGGGGCGGGAGCTCTGTGTCCCGTGATGTACTCCAAGAAAAGGATTTTACAGGTAAGCTGTTATAAAAATCCTATTTTCTTTCTCGTACATCACGGGACACAGAGCGACATAGTCATTACTAATGGGATGTCCTAAAGCAATGCCAAATGAGGGGGGGGATACACCATATATAAGCTGAGCGCTATCAGACATGAGGATCTTTTGCGGCCTGCAACACACTGCGCCCAAAGGCGACATCCTCCTGACTTCTAACGTCCACCTGGTAGAACCTAGTAAACGTGTGAACTGAAGACCATGTTGCGGCCTTACAGATTTGAGCCAGGGAGGCCTGGTGATGCACTGCCCATGAAGTTCCAACTGCTCTCGTGGAGTGCGCTCTAACTTTGAACGGAGGCGGTCTCCTTCTCAAGCCATAAGCTTGCATAATGACCTGTCGAATCCACTTGGCTAAAGTAGATTTTGACGCTGCCTGACCCTTTCTGGGGCCTTCCGGCAGAATAAACAAAGTATCCGTTCTGCGAATCTGAGCAGTGGCTTTTAGATAAGCTTTAACTGCTCTTACTACATCCAAAGAATGCAATAACTTTTCCTCTACCGAAGTAGGTTTGGGGAAAAAAGAAGGAAGAACCACATCTTGGTTCAAATGAAACCTCGATACCACCTTAGGAAGAAAGGCTGGATGAGGACGTAACACTACTCTGTCCTTATGGATAACCAGATATGGCTCCTTACAGGACATAGCTGCTAATTCCGATACTCTTTTAGCCGAACAAATGGCTACTAGAAAAATCAATTTCCTGGTGAGAAGCACCAAGGAAATATGCTGTAATGGTTCAAATGGTTGTTTCTGTAGAACCGACAGAACCAAGTTTAGATCCCATGGACATATGGGAATATTAACCGGAGGACTAATACGCATCACTCCTTGTATAAAGGCTTTGACTAGTGAATGCGAAGCCAAGGGCCTTTGAAAAAATATTGACAAGGCCAAAATCTGACCCTTGATAGTACTCAAGGCAAGCTTCCTATCTACAGCCCACTGTAGGAAGTCCAGAATCCTACCTATTACGTACTTATGTGGATGCCATTTCTTGGCCTCACACCACGCGATGTACGCCTTCCAGATTCTATAGTAGATCTGCCTGGATACCGGCTTCCTGGCATTGATCATGGTAGATACCACAGCATTAGAGAGCCCTCTCTTTTTTAGAATGTGGGCTTCAATAGCCAGGCCGTCAAACCTAGGGCTGGTAAGGAAGGGTGGTATATCGGTCCTTGCGAAAGCAGGTCCGGACGACGTGGGAGAGTCCAAGGACTCCCCACTGAAATTTTACAATCTCCGCGTACCACGCTCTTCGGGGCCACGCTGGAGCCACCGGAATCACTGGTTTCTTTTCTACCCTGATTCTGCGGAGTAATCGAGGTAACCATTGTGGCGGTGTGAATGCATATATCAGCTTGAACTGATCCCAAGGGAACACTAGGGCATCCGAGCCGCAAGCTAGGGGATCCCTTGTCCGAGAGACAAACCTGTCCCCCTTTGCATTGAATCTGGATGCTAGAAGATCTACATCTGCTGTTCCCCACCGCTGACATATTGTCCAGAAAACCTCGGGGTGAAGGGACCCTTCCTCTGGGCCTAATTGCTGGCGACTTAGAAAGTCCGCCTTCCAATTCTCCACTCCTGGAATGAATACCGCAAATATGGCTGGGACATATTTTTCTGCCCATTTCAGGATGTAATTTACTTCCCTCTGGGCTGCACGACTCCTGGTGCCCCCCTGATGATTGATATATGCCACTGCTGTGGCATTGTCTGATTGAATTCTGACAGGGGACCCTTGGAGTTTGGATGTCCATGCTACTAGGGCATACCGGGCTGCTCGTATCTCTAAGAGATTGATGGGCAGGGCCTTTTCTGCATCCGACCATCTGCCCTGGAGAGACTATTGCTCCAGTACTGCTCCCCAGCCTATAAGGCTGGCATCTGTAGTGACCACCTTCCAAGAAATCGGACTGAAGGATTTCCTTTTTTCCAGATTCTGGGGAACCAACCACCAACGGAGG
This sequence comes from Rana muscosa, assembly GCA_029206835.1. NCBI lineage: Eukaryota > Metazoa > Chordata > Amphibia > Anura > Ranidae > Rana > Rana muscosa. The sequence goes on along the minus strand of CM055125.1, from coordinate 306,897,316 downwards.
CTCTTGCGAACGGAAGGGGACAAGGACATTGTAAGTCTAGGGCCTGAACTTTTTTGTTCCAGGCTGACAGTATGGCCCCTTGCAAATTCCTTGAATGGAATTGACCGTAGGGTACTGCTTCGAATGATGCCACCATTTTTCCCAGCAGCCTCATATACAGGCGTATGGACGGCTGTCTTTTTTGTACCCACTAAGTGGATCAAATCTTTCAAAGACAACACCTTTCCTCGAGGCAAGTATATTTTTCTCTGGCCTGAATCCAACCTTAGCCCCAAGTATTCCAGACTTTTGACTGGTTTTTAGGGCTGACTTGTCTCGGTTGATAATCCAACCGTGAGATTCCAGATACTTGATTGTCTTGTGAACGACCACGTCTAGTTTTTTCACTGAGTGGTCTATCAGCAACAAGTCATCCAGATATGCCATTATCATTACACCTTGTGTTCTTAGATTGGCCAATAAAGGGCCAGAATTTTTGTAAACACTCGTGGTGCTGTGGCCAAACCGAAGGGTAAGGCTCTGAACTGAAAATGGCGCCCTTCTACTGCAAAGCGTAGAAATTTTTGGTGGACTGGAAAGATGGGAATGTGCAAATAAGCATCTTTGATGTCGATCGCGGCTAACCAATCCTCCCCTTGTAGGGCAGTGGCCACCGATCGGATCGACTCCATCGGAAAGTCCTGATATACAGGAATTTGTATAGCCCTTTTAGAATTAATATGGGCCCCCCGTCCGCGTTTGCTTCGGGACTGTAAAGAGGTTTGAGTAAAACCCGAACCCTCATTCTTCCAGGGGAACCTCCATAATTACTCCTTGGAGCAATAGTTGTTCTAGTGCCAACAGGAGGGACTCTCTCTTCCGGGGATCCCTTGGCACGTTTGACCTCAAAAATGGGAAGGAGGAGAGTCTTTTAACTCCAAACTGTATCCCAAACCTACTGCGGAGAGCACCTATCTGTCTTGATCGTGTCCCGCCAGGTCTCTTGCGAACAACTGGAGTCCTCCCCCCACCCGACTGAGTGGGGGCAACCCTTCAATGAATTTAACTTTGGGGGAGGTTTTGTACCTCCCCTGACCCAGGGTTTCTCATTACCCTGCTACTGTCCCTGTTTTTTACCCCCGGGATTTGACCGAGGAGGCCGTCGGAACTGTTACACAGCCGATGCCCCAGGGACTGGAGAAGCAGGCCTCTTAAAGAGGGACCTCTAACTCTGCTTTTAACCGGCAAGAGCGTATTTTTACCGCTGGAAATTTTCTGGATATATTTGTCCAGGTTTTCCCTGAATAAGCGTTCACCATGAAATGGGACGCTAACCAGCCATTCTTTACAGGGAGCTTCAGCAGACCAGTTTTTGAGCCATAGGAGCCTACGCATATGTACTATAGACAGCGTAAGGCGGGAGGCCTGATGGACTGAATCCTTTATGGCGTCAACCGCAAAGCCTAAGGCTCTAGGTAGATCAGCTAGGGCAAGGCCTGCTGATCTGTCAAGTCCCTCAAGACCTGTTTCAACTGATCCTTCACTGCTTAGCAGACCCCAATAGCTGCTACTGCTGGTTGTATCACCAAGCAGATTTTCATAAGGACTCCAATCTTTTATCTATTGGGTTCTTGAACATTTGGACATTATCCACTGGACATGTCAGTGATTTATACATACAAGAGATGGCTGCGTCCACTGTAGGGACCTTCCTTTTTTTTTTTTGATGAACTTATCCTCCATGGGATAGACCACCGGAAATCTCTTGGGGGAATAAATATTTTCTCAGGACGTTCCCAATCCTGGTAAATGAGCCCTTTCAGTAAAGGGTGAAGTGGAAAAGAACAAACAGTCTGGGGGCTTCCAGCGACCCCAACGAGGATACAGTAGTGGTTGATGGTTCCGCAAGGTGCATTTTTAAATGCTGATCGGACCATGTTAGTCAGAGACTGAACCCATAATCTTTCAGCTTGAGATGCTGAGAAAAGGTTCCCCCACTGTTGATTCCTCTATAACAGAATCAACCTCATCCTGATCCCCTTCAGGCAGGTCGATCCCTGTATGGGACTGTTGCTCTGCTAACAGGCACTCTGAAGGAGGAGACGGAGATCGGGCGTGCTTTCCCTGACAGGGAGGCAGCGATAAATGTTGACAATCTCACTCTAATCCTCCCAGAGCTGAGGAAAAAACCTCCTCTGTTACATACACAGGAGCAGGTGAACTGAGGACAGCCACAGTACCAAGTACCCCTGCGGGGTCTCTACGGTCACTTACCTCTGAACTTCAGGGGAGACTGGTGCAGCAGAAGTATGCCCAAGATCCTCCGAGCCCGATGAGACCCCCTTCGCTTCCTGGAAGATTCAGTTCCGGAGCTTCTGGACGGCATATTCCTAAGCCTAAAGCTGAGGTATTCCAGCCGTAATACACCACTTTTACTGAGAATAGTCTAGCACAATTGCTGCTATATCACAGTTGGTGTCTACTAATGTGCCTTTCTAGGGGATGCCTGTATCAACCGCTTGCTGTATGCCCTTTTTTTTAAATGTTGCCAGCTCTGTCTCTGTACTTCATAGCCAGCTCACCACACAAAACTGTGGTTTTTACATGCTGGGACGCCCGCACATGCGCAGAAGTGCTGCGGCGCACACAGAGCGTCATCCCCAGGCTCCGCCCCCTTTCCTGGCTCACCTCTATATATAGAGGCGCGCGGCCACGTGCGCCTTCGGCGCTAATTTTGAAAAATGGAGACTAGGGACAAGAGCCAGGGCCCCTCTTTGCCGCAGGCCGGGGGATGGACGAGCATTGCAACATGGCAGAGGAAGCAGTTTCCCAAAAAAATGAGAACTCACCATCTGCCTGGACTTGCTCTGCTGAGAAGAAACTAGTCCACATGACAAGAAAACATTCCACAGCGGCCTCTAGTGGACAAACACAGGTACCGCAGTCTAATATCTTAAATATATATAAAAAATTTTTTTTTTTTTTTTTTTTCTTGACCACCATTAAAAATTATTACATTTTTTTTAGTAGTTACAGGCATGCACAGAATTTTGCGGGAATACCATTAGGTAACAGACAGAAAGACAAATTAGGCTTGGGGGTCCCCCAATAGAACCAAGTTCCTGGGGGCCCCCACTTACCTGTTCCCCGCCGCAGGACTTTGTTTGGTCCACAAAAGCCCAAACTTCACCTATCACGGCAGGCATTGTAATCAAACCTTCAGGGACCGGGTTCCCAAGGATTCCACTCCCCTGGACCTGTATAGCACCCTGCACAGAAAACATCTTGGTCGTGGGTATGACCAGAGCTCTGGATCCCAGGGTCCAGCTCTCCTAAGAGAAGCATTACAGGCAAAACCTTGCTCTTCTCTGCAAGGCCCGGGTACCGACCGTTTAGCTATGAAGCTTTTTTGGTCGGATCCGGAATAGCTTACTGAGGCCCAAAAGAACCTGTACGCAAGCTCAGTGAAAAACACATGTTTCTTCTTGGCCAACACCTTAGACACTGGCAAAAAACTGAGGTGCTCCCGGATGGGAGGGGCTTATATAGGGGAGGGTACTTCCGGTTTTGGAAGTTGCCAGTGCCAGCACCTGACGGTATCTATATAACCCATTAGTAATGACTATGTCGCTCTGTGTCCCGTGATGTACGAGAAAGAAAAGTATGCATATAGTGAAATGCCTAAATCGGCATACTTGTTTGAGGGTGGGAGCTACCCAACTTTTCATGTTTAACAGGTTATTGGTTGCCAGGATGTGGGGTGATCCCAGCAACCAATCACCCATTTATTAACATGAAAAGTTGGGTAGCTCCCACCATATATCCAGATCTGCTGCTCCTTTCGCCCTGCTGTACAAGATAGGACTGTAAAGGCAGCTGAGGACACAAATGTGAAAGGGTGGTGGGGGGCTGTGATGTGAAGGGGAGCCTGATGTAAAGTGGGTCTGTGATGGCTGTGGACCACCAGAAGATTAAGACAAAGTGAATTTGTCTTCACCTGCAATATCATGCAAACAGCTAACATTTATGGCTGGTTTACACCAGATGTAGTAAAGGGCATTTTTAACCACTTGGTCTCCATAAGATTTACCCTCCTTCAAGACCAGGCCATTTTTTTGCAGTACTGCACTGCATTACTTAAACTGACAATTGCACGGTCATGCAACACTGTAACCAAACAAAATTTGTTTGTTTATTTTTTCCACAAAGTTTTTCTTATAGTGTTTGATCACTGCTGCGTTATTGCGCTACAAACAAAAGGACAAGAAAAAACATGTTCTTTCTGCTATAAAACATAGCCAATAATAAAAAAAAATCCTTCATAAATTTAGGCCAATATATATTCTGCTACACGTTTTTGTAAAAGAAAAATCCTAATAAGTGTATATTGGTTGGTTTATGTGAATGTGATAGAGTCTACAAACTATGGGATATATATAGAATTTTAAAGGACTGATTAAAAGGTTGTAAAACCATTGAACCGTCCTGGTGGCCACACATAGGGAAAAGCCTCCGAGTCTTTTGGAAGTGGACCGGGTTGATTATCGCAGCCGATTGTGGATATCAGGCAAGTTTGATCCCTATAACCTGGGGTCCATCTGTTTTTTTTTTACTTACCAGTATCTTTCTGTTTGTATATTAAGTCACTGCAATATCATCTTTTAGGAACCCCGGGGGGCTGCATCAGAATTTATTAAAAATGTTATTCATAGGCTCCATGTACACGGGATGTTTTTACAACTGCTCCTAAATGATTAAACTTGACAGATAGTAACCCACGTTTAAAACGTCAGTTTTGCCGCATTTAGAATTTTTTTAATTTTTTCTTTCAAATGGCCAAAAACGAAAAACACCTATAAACGAAACGCTGCTAAACGTGGTTACCGCATTTATTCGCGCTTGGCGTCTGAAATGTGGAAATCTGCGTCTGAACCCATTTTTTGCTTTCAAAGAAACGCTTTTAAATGCAACTGCCGAAAACGGCAATAAATGAGACAGTGTCACATAGGATGACATTGAATGAGTTCAGGGGCAGTTGAAAAAAGCGTCCTCTGCCTCTGAACGTACGTTTAGCAGCGTCCCGTGTACATGGGGCCTTATTCATCTTTTTTCCACATTCATCACCTTTTTGTTGGGACTTTAATTATAGTATCGGTAATCATAATAATTATTTTATTCAGAGTCTGTTAAGACTTTTTTAAGAATTGAGATTGTTATTGATCTTTTCACTCACGATTTATTCATTCACATGTTGTGTGGGTATTGTATATTTTATTGATGTGTTTATTTACACAATTTTTTTTTCGAAATGTGCTTGCAGAAATGCAGTGAACGCAGAGATTGTGGCGTTAGTCTAGGTTCACATCCATGCGGGCTGCGCTCGATGCACTTTTCAGGCACGTTTTGCAGTGCTTTTTGCATTTAAACCATAATTTGTATGCATTTTTTGCATGCAGTTTTCATGCATTTTGCTTTTTTGTTTTTCCCTTTAACCACTTGCCGATCTGCGGCAGTTTTTACTGCAGCAGAATGGCACGGCTGGGCGAAGCGACGTTACCTTATGTTGCTTCGCCTTTTGCCCATTAGGCACTAATATATAAAAATAACTTTTATTATTGCACAATAGTACACAATATTACATAATAAATGTATTCCTAGAATACATAATTCCTAAAATGAGAAAATATAGGCATAAACCACGATGGGACACTCAATGATGCATTATACTCATTCCGTGGGTGAACATGGAGAATCTGCCCACTTGAGATACGAAGAGAGAAGGTGACACCCGGACAGTTCGGGTTCGGAATCATGCGTCCGGGTTTCAGACTGCCTGAAACCCGGACACATTATTCAGACTGGACTATTGCTTCAAAGCAGGGTTGCTGGCTGCAGTTGTCTAAACTGAGAGAGTGTCTATTACACTTTTTCACACTGCCCAAAGCCAGCATTAACAACCCCTCCCCCAAACACACATACAGACGGGAGCGAAGAGAGGGCTCGATCTGCACCTCTTCCCCCCACCCTACCCCTCTGTGTCTGTCCACACTCCAATCCCCGGTGCTATGCCCCAGAAAAGGAAAGTTGGGGCCCAGAGATTTTAAGTCCAGCAGCCTCAGATACATTTGAGAGGTGCTGACTGCCAAGGGGTGAGTGAGCGCACCACCCATCCCTATCTGCAGTAGTGTATTTAGGTTTTGTGCTGCCCTAGGCCTGACTAAACTCGTGCACCCCCTAATTTAAATATGACCCACCCCTTCCTGTCAAGGCCATACCCCTTTCTGTTTAAGACCCACCCTGAAATTTTCGAGTAGGGACACTAGTTCTTAGGGCCTGGTGGGGGGGCAATGGATTCCTTTAATTTGCATAGATTTCCTCTCACTTCCTATTTGGCCCTGGGGCAGGAAGTGAAGGGAAATCTCTGCAATTGAACAGGGATGGTAAAAAATAAACTGACAGGGGCTATAACCCTCCCTTACTCTATCCAAAATGAAAAAAAAAAAGTGTTGCCTATGGTTCTACTTTAAGCACACATTTCTGATAATTTTATGGAGAGGACTAAGAAAAGATATAACCATGCCAATGGTACAGCAGAAAACATAGCACAGTGAGGAAGGTTTGTGGTCCAGGCTGATAAGACAGTCAAAATTAGAAGCAGCTTGCGTTACACTAACAGTGTAGCACAAGCCGGAGGGGACTCTTTCCGTGCTGCCCCCCTGCAAAGTGCTGCCCTAGGCCTGGGCCTTGTTGGCCTGGGCCAGGATACAGAGTTGCCTGTGTGACTGAAGTCTCCCCCCTTCTCTCACCTGCCTCTAAGTACACTAAGGTAAATCATGGTTCTCAGAGCACCCCTTAAATTAGATTTTCCCTTTACACCTGAGGCCACAGTGTTTTCCCTTACATCAGAGTCTGCAGAGTCCCCCCCCTGACATTAAAAGGGAAGTCTTCAAGTTCAGATGTAAAGGGGGACTCGTGCTATTAACTTCATATGATTAGAAATGTTATTTAATAGCAAAATATATAAATAGTTTATACGATAAAAAAAAAAAAATTACGCGTGCCGCTAAAGTGTTCAGGTTTGACTTGAAGAAAAGGTGGCAACCCTACCGCAATCGCATGTGACAGAGCGAGAACCAGGATCTGTGTGTAGACACACAGATCCCGGTTCACTTAGGGAAGAAGAGACTGATCGTGTGTTCATACAATCTCCAATCTCTCTCTTCCCCTAGTAAGTCCCATCCCCCCCCCACAGTTCGAACACAGTGAGGTAACACAGTTAACCCCCTTGATCACCTCCTGGTGTTAACCCCTTCCTTGCCAGTGACATTTATACAGTAAACTGTGCATTTTTTAGCACTAATCACTGTATAAATGTGAATGGTCCCAAAAATGTGTCAAAAGTGTCAGATTTGACACCAAAGAAAGCTCTATTTGTGGGGGGAGGGGGTGGATACACATTTCTTTTGGGTAAAAAGTTGCACGACCGCGCAATTGTCAGTTAAAGCGAATTGTAAACAGTGCTCTGGTCAGGAAGGGGGTAAAATCTTCCGGGGCTGAAGCGGTTAAACACACTGTATATAGCTGGTTACTATGGAATTGTAAGCTGGGTTCTGGTTTGGACCTGGGGGGACCCCACGCCTATTTTTTTTTTTTACATTCAGCTGTCAGTAGGGAATCCCGCTAAGAGCTGATGACTCATTTGTTGAGCTTCCCAGCCCGCTCGTTAGCAACCAGCTATATACAGTGCTTAAACAAAAAAATTTAACTGAAAAACACATGAAAAATCGCATCAAACACTTGCATTTCTAGTGCGATTCCATTGAAGTCTATTAGATGCAAAAACACAGGGAAAAAAAGCCCAGACCCTTTCCAAAAATGCACCTGCTGCAAACGCATAGATGTGAACATGTACCATAGGAAACCATGTTAAATGGACTAGTGAGCATCTGAAAAACGCACAAAAAACCCAGGTGTGAACCTAGGGTAAAATGACTCCTAGGGTACATTCACACAAGCATTACAGTGTATTGAGAAATTCAACAAGCAACATTTCCTACAAAACACATCGAACAAATGGGTGAACAATTAAAAATAAATGAAGCCTGAACTTGAGCTCAGCAGCAGCAGCCAGAGAGCCAGGCAACTAACATTTTCTGCAGGAGAGTTTCACAGCACAATGTAAGTTTTGTTTATATCTAAAACTAGTCTTAGTCAAGATAAAAAGGTCTAGAACAAAAAAAAACTGAGCAAGCTGAAAAATGGTTTATAGTACGGCTGACTGCTCAGTATGCATCTGGGTTTGGAAACAAACAGGGAATATAGGAAAGTGCAATAACCATAGCAGCCAATCAGCAACTGACCCATGCGGTTTTACAGCAGTCATGTGATTGTTTGCTATAAGACTATTACACATTGTACTGTTTATTAAATAAGTCCAAATCATCACTTAATGCAACAATCCCCAGCAAAAAAAAAAAATTTAAATCGATCACCAATGGCCAAGAGGAGGCAAGCCTGCCATCCACCCAATGGCCAAGGGGAGGCAAGCAACGTATATTTGTCACATTTAAACAAACTGTAGCTTTCAATTCAACATTGCAAACATAATCAAACACCACTTACCACACCAATATGGTGGCAACAAGCCGTCTGCTCACATGTGTAGGCCAAAAAGAAGCCTGCTTCAGAAGTGGGCGTATTTATATGTAAAGCAGCCATTTTTTTTTCACCCAACTTTATTTGTGACCGTACAAACTGACAAAGCTAACAAACACTGAAACAAAGTTTAAAATAACTATTTTTCTTTTGAAATCAGGGTTTGGATGTGTCGCTGTTCCCGGACAGCTGCATTGAAGGAGAAATAAAATAAAGTAAAAATTAAAATAAAAAAAATCTGCATGCTGTATTTGGGAAGTTAAAGGTTGGCTGACACAGCCACACCTCTTCAACTTTAACCCCTTATTGCCCAAATTTGGTGTTGCCTTTGCATTGCACAGCACAACTTGCCAAATGCTGTTTTTTGATAGTTTATGAAAGAAAAAAAAAAGTTTGTCACTTTTATTTGGTCAAATTCAGCAATCAAATTAGACAAATAGGTTTATTCAATAGTGCAGAGTGCATTAAGGGACCCGTTCACATCTGTGTGCTGTGAAACGCACATTGCGTTTTTAGTGTTTTTTAATGTGCTGCTTTAAAATGCAACGCGTAATGCGTTTTTCATGTGTTTTCCTCCTGGGGAAATATGGACATGTGACTCAAAAAACGCACAAAAAAAAGCGTGTTGCTTTTTCATGCGTTAACATTGACTATAATGATAGGTGTATTTTTGATATGTTTTTTCACAAAACGCACTAAAGATGCAGCACACAGGACTTTTCAAAAGGACAGCCCAGAGGTTCACATCTGATACATAGTATTTAAAGGGGATATGCACCTCTGGGAAGCTACCAAAGCGTGGCAAAAGTGTACAGATGTGAGCAGGCCTTAACGTATAGAATTAAGTCATACCGAGTTCTCTATAGTAACCTGAAAATGTGATTGGTTGGTATGGGTTGCTACATGGCTGCCAAGCATCAAAGATCACACGAGACAGCCCAGGGATTGTGGACGTGCCCTGCAGGGTGTTATTTTCCTCTCAACACTGATGATATGGGACTTATTTTGCTTCTGTTGACACCAGAAATACAGTTTATTTTCCTCCCATTGATGCCAGTGATGGGGGGCTTATTCTATCCCCACTCACACCAATGATGGAGCTTATTCTGTCCCCACTCACACCACCCCAGGGGCGTAGATAAGGGGGGGGGGGTCAGGGGTGTTCAAACCCCCCAGGGCCAAAATGAAATTCATGGTGTCCTTGCTCTGCAGCCACACATAGCACCAGCTACAGGCAGCACTGCAGTCAGTGGCACAGAGTGTAATAATGCCGCTGCAGCAAGTGTAATAGATCATTAGGCATACCCGCACACATGTTGTGATACACCGCCAGGCCGGTCTATCGGGCTCGGGCTGAAGGCTGACAGATCAATCAACAGGCAGCACAGTGAGAGCCGGCGGTGCGTGTAGTCCTGCCCACTGCACACTATGTATTCCTGTTGGCTTGTAGTGCCACTCCCATCTTGGGAGTGCTTGTAAAGTGCTGTGTAGCTGCTGACTTTTAATAAGGACACTTACCTGTCCTAGGCGCCTGCGATGTCGGCCCCCTGAGGCCGATCCCTCGATCGTGGCAGGTCCCAGCCCCGCCATCTTCACTAAGGGAAACAGGCAGTGGAGCCTTGCGGCTTCACTGCCCGTTTCCTACTGCGCATGTGCGAGTCTCGCGGCTCTTTATGAATGGGTCGGCTGCTCTCTGGGATAGACACAGTTCCCAGAAGGCATCGCGCCCCATTCCCCAGAAGTCAACGCAAGGATGAAGACCAGCCGCAAACTAGGAAGAGGCAGATTAGGAAGATCCGCCTAGCAACCGCAATTTCTGGTAAATAAAATCTTTTTTATTTTATTTTTTACTTTTTTTTTCTATTTTTTTTTGTAGCATTTTGAGGTAATTTTTTTTTTTAGGGTGGACCTCCACTTTTACAACTTCCCAAAAGAAGGTCACAAACACAGTGTTTGTCTGAACCAGATCACATGGTTGGTTTTCAAAAAAAGGTGCCTGCACTTCTTTGGTGCGATGTGGTGCGATTCAGCCCATTCAAAATTGGCTCAAATCACACTACACAGAATCACATTTGAATTGCACAGGAATGTGGTGCAGTTCATGTGCGATTTACATGCAAACTATAGTGTGAAACCAGGCTTACTGTGTTGATTGCGGTACAATCAAGGCTTATTAATTTTGAATGGGCTCAAATCGCTCCAACATGGTCATTTTGTGAATGCGATCTGGTGCAGGCAAACACACTGGGGCTGATTTACGAAACGTTTGCGCCATGAGTATCGGCGCATCTGCATGCACAATGGCTGTTTTGGTATTTACAAAACATTTGCGCCGGTAGCGCAGCGCTATTTCCCATTTACTCTAGTGTTCTCGGCGGACGGGAGGAGGCGCTCAGTGCGCTACAATGGACATGGCGCACGGCATCTTAAAATCTAAATATAAAGAAGCTGGAAGTGCAAATATAATGGGGCTGACATGGGGTGATGTGAGGAAGTTTAGTGACACCTGCCCAAGTAACAAATATGCCCAAAATAGAGTGAGAAAGTAACTTTTTCTGAACCAGCCCGCTGCGCCGGCAAGTACGTTTAGAACTGCGGGAGGTTTTTTTGTGCTCAGCGCGGGAATTTCACTTGTTCAAACGCGCCGGGACACTGCGCCGGCAAAATCTTAGTAAATGTCAAGTCACGTAAATCAATTTGCATAAGTTGAACAGGCGCAGCTCTGAACTTCCCATTATATAACAATGCGCCAGCAAATCTAAATTTCTAAAGGAAAAAAAAGGCATTTAAAATCACCCGCGGATGTAATGAATTGTCGGCTCCCGGCAATATAGAGAAAAGTCATTAAAAGTCTTTGATAAAAAAAAATGTGTGGGGTCCCCCCAAAACTCCATTACCAGGCCCTTCAGGTCTGGTATGGATATTAGGAGAACTCCGCGTCAATTAAAAAAAAAAAAAATGACGTGCTGGTCCCCTCAAAATCTGTATGGATTTTAAGGGGAACCCCCGCGCCAAACGTAACATTTTTTTGCGTGGGGGTCCCCCTAAAAATCCACACCAGACCCTTATCCGAGCACGCAACCTGGCAGGCCGCAGGAAAAGAGGGGGGACGAGAGAGCGGCCCCCCTCCCTCCTGAACCGTACCAGGCCACATGCCCTCAACATGGGGAGGATGTCATGTTGATGGGGACAAGGGCCTCATCCCCACAACCCTTGCCGGTGGTTGTGGGGGTCTGCGGGCGGGGGGCTTAATCGGAATCTGGCCCCCCCTATGTGAAATGGTAATGGGGTACAAATGTACCCCTACCATTTCACAAAGAAAAATGTCAAAAATGACAATAGCCGGTTTTTGACAATTCCTTTATTAATGTCTTCTCTTTTCTTCCATCTTCTTCCACCTTCTTCTTCTTCCAGCTTCTTCTTTTCTCCATTCGGGTTTCTTCCTCCATCTTGTTCTTCATCTTCCTTCTTCCTTCTGTGTTCTCGTCCGCATCTTGCTCCGGCTTCTTGTTCCCCTTCTTTCTCCGGCCGCTCCGTTTAAATTCGAGGTTCCCGCTGTGTGACGCTTCAGTTCTTCAGTTCTCCTCTGGGTCCGCTGCCACCCGGTGGCTCCACCCCCCTCTGACACCATGGGGAAAGTCTCTGTGAAATCCATGTGCGTCAGAGGGGGGCGGGGTCACCGGGTGGCAGCGGACCCAGAGGAGAACTGAAGAACTGAAGCGTCACACAGCGGGAACCTCGAATTCAAATGGAGCGGCCGGAGAAAGAAGGGGACAAGAACCCGGAGCAAGATGAGCTTCTCTGCGTGTCAGTGCCAGGTCGCGGTCCTCAGATTAGCCCCACCAGGGGGTGAGCAAGCTGGGGTCCAGAAACAGATAATACAGGTAGGGATCAAGCAGAAGCGTAGTCGGGGATGAGCCAAAAGTCGGTAACAGATCGTTGCAGGTTGGGATTCAGCAGAAGCGTAGTCGGGGACAAGCCAAAAGTCGGTAGTGAGTGGTAGCAAAGATGCGGTCGGCAGCAGTAGACAGGAGCAAGATATTGGCTGGTGAAGACACAATATTCTGGCAACCAGGAAGTGCAGGGACATGGCTTAAATCAGGAAGTTCATGGGAGGAGCAAAGGGTTCAAGGTTCAAGGCAAACAAGATTCAAGACAAGAAAGATCATTCAAGGAATTGTCTAATGAACTATCCAAGTAGCTGTCCAGCATTCCAGGCGGCTCAGCAAGTAGAGTCACCACCAGACACACCAGAGGTCCCAGGTTCAAACCCAGGTCCTAACACCCCCGTGTCATGTTTTTTTTTATTTTTGAGATTTTTTTTTCCATCTTGTTTTTTTGTCACGGGCTCCCCTTTAAGATTCATAGGACTGTGAGGAGGGGGTTTGGACCCATGCTGTCACTTTTGATGGCTTTTACTCATCTCTCCAGCTCGGATCAGGGTCCGGTATGGATTTTGAAGGTACCCCTTTGTTATGGTTTTTTTTTTTTGTCTTGATTTTTGGGCGCGGGCTCCCCTTTAAGATTCATAGGACTGTGAGGATGGGGTTTGAACCCATGCCGTCACTTTTGATGGCTTTTACTCATCTCTCATCAGGGTCCGGTATGGATTTTGAAGGTACCCCGTGTTTTAATTTTTTTTTTTTGATTTTTTTTCCGTCTTATTTTTTTAGCGCGGGCTCCCCTTTAAGATTCATAGGACTGTGAGGAGGGGGTTTGAACCCATGCCATCACTTTTGATGGATTTTACTCATCTCTTATCTCTGATCAGTGTCCAGTATGGATTTTAAAGGTACCCCCGTGTTTTTTTTTTGTTTGTTTTTAGAGATTTTTTTGTCTTGTTTTTTGGTGTGCGCTCCCCTATAATGCCGCTTACACACGATCATTTTTCCCGTCGGGAAAAAGGAAATATTTTTTTTTAACAAGAAAAACGACCGTGTGGGCTTTTTGTCATTTTTCCCGACGGGAAAAATGGCATCACGACGAGAAAAATTAGAACATGCTCTAATTTTTCTTGTCGTGATTCCCGTAATTTTTTTCCGCGGCAGTTTTCCCATAGGGAAACACTGCCACGGAGCCCACACACGGTCGTTTTTCTCGACCAAAAAAAAAATGGCGGTGTTTTCACCGTCGAGAAAATCGATTGTGTGTACGCGGCATAAGATTCATAGGACTGTGAGGAGGGGGTTTGAACCTATGCCATCACTTTTGATGGCTTTTAACTCATCTATCATCTCTCCAACTCGGATCAGGGTCCATTATGGATTTTGAAGGTACCCCTGTGTCATGTTTTTTTTTTTTAGATTTTTTTTTTTGTCTTGTTTTTTTGGCGCGGGCTGCCCTTTAAAGCGGAGCTCCGCCGGAAAAAAAAATCCAGCGACGTCCGCAGCAGAGGACGAGCGATCGCTCGTCACTCTGCTGCTCCCTCCGCCATCCTCGCTGAGGGAACCAGGAAGTGAAGCCCTGCGGCTTCATGCCCGGTTGTTCCCTACGGCGCATGCGCGAGTCGCGCTGCGCCGTTCTGATTCGTCCTCCTGTGTTCTGGGAGCCGAGTGTCTCCCAGAACACTACAGGAAGTCTGGGGGAAGTGACGTCACTCCCGCAGATTCCCGAAGAGAGGACTCCCGGATGTGGGTGAAAATACCTGTCTTAGACAGGTATCTTCACCCCCCTGAAAGGCGTCAATTGTGACACCTGAGGGGGGGGGGGGTTCCAAATAGCAGAAGTTAATATTTAGGGTGGAGCTCCACTTTAAGATTCATAGGACTTGAAGGAGGGGGTTTGAACCCATGCCGTCACTTTTAATGGCTTTTACTCATCTCTCCAGCTCGGATCAATGTCCAGTATGGATTTTGAAGGTAGCCCCGAGATTATTATTTTTTTGAGAGAGATTTTGTTTTTGTTTTTTCATCTTTTTTTTTAGCGCGGGCTCCCCTTTAAGATTCATAGGACTGTGAGGAGGGGGTTTGAACCCATGCCATCACTTTTGATGGCTTTACTCATCTCTCCAGCTCGGATCAGGGTCCGGTATGGATTTTGAAGGTACCCCGTGTCTTGTTTTTTTGACGCGGGCTCCCCTTTGAAATTCATAAGACTGTGAGGAGGGGGTTTGAACCAATGCCGTCACTTTTGATGGATTTTACTTATCTCTCATCTCTCCAGCTCGGATCAGGGTCCGGTATGGATTTTGAAGGTACCTCCGTGTCATGTTTTTTATGGCGCATGCTCCCCTTTAAGATTCATAGGACTGTGAGGAGGGGGTTTGAACCCATGCCGTAACTTTTGATGGCTTTTACTCATCTCTCCAGCTCGGATCAGGGTCTAGTAAGGATTTTGAAGGTACTCCTGTGCCATGTGTTTTTTTATTTGCAATTTTTTTTTTCGTCTTGTTTTGTGGGCGCAGGCTCCCCTTTAAGATTCTTAGGACTGTGAGGAGGGGGTTTGAACCCATGCCGTCACTTTTGATGGCTTTCACTCATCTCTCATCTCCCCAGCTCGGATCAGGGTCCAGTATGGATTTTGAAGGGTTTTTTTTTAGTCTTGTTTTTTTGGTGCGGGTTCCCCTTTAAGATTCATAGTACTGTGAAGAGGGGGTTTGAACCCATGCCGTTACTTTTGATGGCTTTCACTCATCTCTCATCTCTCAAGCTCGGATCAGGGTCTGGTATGGATTTTGAAAATGCTTATTATTTTTAAACTACTACCAATAAAAACAATGTGTACAAAACACAATATATATATACATATACAAGAACAATAAACCACAGAAAATTCACACACACAAACCTTAACAATAAACTTACTTCCTAAAAACCTGGAGACATAGTCCCGACCACTTCCCATTGACCCAAACGCGGGTCCACATATATATTTTTTAAAACTGAAACCACAATCCAGACAACCTATCAAAAGAAATTATAGAACATTACCCACTAAATACCACTTGGGATATAACATCTACAAATGTACAAAATTTACAAATTTTACAGAGATCCTCCACTCACCCACTAACAACTACAGGCGAAAATGCAACCGAGATCTGTGATGCCTGCAGCCCTACTATAAAAAAAGAAAGTTACTTCAAAATCTAAGGGGGTGAAAAGAACAGAAAGAGCCCACCACAAAAGGGAGAGAGCTCAAGGAGGCCGGAAGGAGAATGTAAGGAAGCTGCTGGGAATCCGTCTGCGCGCGCGCGCATTCATCAACAGTCTCGGAATACCGGCGCGCGCGCATCCCCGGGCCGCAGCGGCCTTTACGGAGTATCATTGAGCATGCGCGTGCGCACGGGCAACGTGCGTGCGCAGGAGCGCGCTCCTAATTCCCTTAGAGCATCCTTTAAATAGGCAGGCTGGTGCCAGACTTCTGACAAGTGCTGACTGGTCTTCAGCAAGTACCCTGATACCTGAACTCTGTTTAAACCTGGCTTGATCCCTGTTGCTGAACCTTGGCTTCCCTTTGACCTTGCTTCCGGACTTGAATACTTGATTACTGGTTACTGATCTCGGCTTTCCACCTGACCTCCATCCTGCCTATGCCTTGTACCTTGCTGCCCGTCTGCTACCGAACCTGGCCATCCTTGTGATTCTGCACCCGCCTCCTGCTTGGCTTAACGCTGTCTCCAGTGCCTATGCTGGCTGTCCATCCTACCAGCTTTCCTGAGTCCAGTTCCTTACCAGATGCTCTGTCTGCATCTCCATGTCTGCAACTCAGCTGACAAGTTCTGCAACTACAGGCACTCGTGTTCCTCCTTACCCTAGCCGCCATCTGTCCCATCATCAGTGGGGCTTGGGTCGGAGATACAAGGGAGGCCGACCTCGTCATTCCAGACTCCTACCAGGTACGTGACAGTACCAGTCAGCCAGAGATGGAGTCTGGAAGGGAGGCCTCTCCACCGAAGGACATTTACCGAACTATTTCTGCGCTATCAAATATTGTGCAGAAGTTACAAGAGAGTCTTGGTCGCATGGAAGAGCGACTTCCGCATGAGGTGAACGTCGCATCGGCCTGTGCTCCTCTCACCGCCATGGATTCTTCTACTCAAACAGAGTCCGGTCTGTTCCGTGATGCCACTCCCCCTCCGGAACCCAAAGTGCCTATCCCTGAACGGTTTTCTGGAGAACGCAAGAAGTTTCGTACCTTCCGGAATTCTTGTGAACTTTACTGTTCTCTGCTACCCCGAACCTTTGCATCAGAGGACATCAAGGTGTGGTTTATTTTATTTTTCGTACATCACGGGACACAGAGCGACTTAGTCATTACTAATGGGTTATATAGTTTACCTTCAGGTACTGGCACTGGCAACTTCCAAACCGGAAGTACCCTCCCCTATATAAGCCCCTCCCATCCGGGAGCACCTCAGTTTTTTGCCAGTGTCTAAGGTGTTGGCCAAAGAGTGACATGTGTTTTCACTGGGCTTGCGTACAGGTTCTTTTACGGGCCTTAGTAAGCTGTTCCGGATCCCACCAAAAAAGCTTCATAGCTAAACGGTCGGTACCCGGGCCTTGCAGCAGAAGAGCAAGGTTTTGCCTGTAATGCCTCTCTTAGGAGGGCTGGACCCTGGGATCCAGAGCTCTGGTCATACCCACGACCAAGATGTTGTCTGTGCAGGGTGCTATACAGGTCCAGGGGAGTGGAATCCTTGGGAACCCGGTCCCTGAAGGTTTAATTACAATGCCTGCCGTGATAGGTGAAGTTTGGGCTTCTGTGGACCAAACAGAGTCCTGCGGCGGGGAACAGGTAAGTGGGGGCCCCCAGGAACTTGGTTCTATTGGGGGACCCCCAAGCCTAATTTGTCTTTCTGTCTGTTACCTAACGGTATTCCCGCTAATATCTGTGTATGCCTGTAACTACTGAAAATGTAAAAATTTAATAGTAGTCAAGAAAAAAAAAAAAAAAGGAGGACCGCGGTACCTGTGTTAAACCACTAGAGGCCGCTGTGGTCCATTTTTCTTGTCATGTGGATCTTTGGTTTTCTCAAGTCAAAAGATCCAGGCAGTTGGTAAGTTTCTCTGTGGGAATCCACTTCCTCTGCCCTGTTGCTGCGCTCATCCACCGCACAGGCCCTCCGGCAAAAAGGGCCCTGGCTCCTAGTCCCTGTTTGGTTTTCGAAAAGGGCGCCAATGGCGCATGGGCGCGTGCACGCGCCTCCTATGAAAAAAAGGGGCGGGTGGATGACGCTCGATGCGCGCCACGGCGCTTCTGCGCATGTGCAGGCGTCCCAGCTTGTATAAAGACACAGTACAAGTGTCAGCTGGATGCAAACAGAGCTAGCAACAAACAGTGGCACACAGAGGCGGTTGATGCAGGCATCCCCATAGAAAGGCACTTTAGTGGACACCAGCTGGTATATAGCAGCAACTGTGTTAGACTATTACCAGCAAAATTGGTGTATGACGACGGGAATACCTCAGCTTTGTGCTTAAAGGATATGTCGTCCAGACGCTCCGGAAATAAGTCTTCCAGGAAGCCAAAGGGGTCTCCATCGGGCTCTGAGGATATTGGGCATGCTTGTACTGCACCAATCTCCCCTGAGAATTCAGAGGTCAATAGCCGTAGAAACCCCGCAGGAGTGCCTGGTGCTGCGGCTGTCCCCAGTCCACCTGCTCCTGTATATATAACAGAGGAGGTCTTATCCTCAACTCTGGGAGGATTGGAAGAGAGATTAACAGCATTGATCGCTGCTTCCCTGTCACAGGGAAAGCGCGTCCGATCTCCGTCTCGTCCTTCAGAGTGCCTGTTAGTGGAGGAACAGCCCCACACAGAGATCGACCTACCTGAAGGGGATCAGGATGAGGTTGATTCAGTTATGGAGGAATCAACAGTGGAAGAACCTTTCTCAGCATCTCAGGCTGAAAGATTATGGGTTCAGTCTCTGACTAACATGGTCCGATCAGCATTTAAAATGCCTCTAGCGGAACCATCAACCACTACGGTTTCCTCGCTGGGGTCGCTAAAAACTCCCCAGGCTGTCTGTTCCTTCCCAGTCCACCCTTTATTAGAAGGGCTTATTTACCAGGATTGGGAGCATCCTGATAAAATATTTGCTCCCCCCAAGAGATTTCCGGTGATCTATCCCATGGAGGATAAGTTCATAAAAAAATGGAGGGTCCCTACAGTGGACGCAGCCATCTCTTCTGTGAACAAATCACTGACATGTCCAGTAGATAATGTTCCAATGTTCAAAGACCCAATAGATAAAAAATTGGAGTCTTTACTAAAATCTGCTTTCTCTACAGCAAGCATGGTGACACAACCTGCGGTAGCAGCGATTGGAGTCTGCCAAGCAGTGAAAGATCAGTTGAAACAAGTCTTAAGGGACTTACCAGATCAGCAGGCTCTTGCCCTAGCTGACCTGCCTAGAGCCTTGTGTTTTGCGGTGGACGCCATAAAGGATACAATCCAACAGGCCTCCCGCTTTACGCCGTCTGTAGTACATATGCGTAGGCTTCTGTGGCTCAAAAACTGGTCTGCTGAAGCTCCCTGTAAGAAACTGCTGGTTAGCTTCCCATTTCATGGAGAACGCTTATTTGGAGAAGATCTGGACAAATATATCCAGAAAATTTCTGCCGGTAAAAGTTCACTCTTACCGGTTAAGAACAAGAGTAGAAGTCCTTCTTTTAAGAGGCCTACTTCTCCAGTCCCGGGCACGTCGGCTGTGAAACAGTTCCGACGGCCTCCGCGGTCAAATTCAGGGGGCAGAAATCAGGGACAATCACAGGGTAACAAGAAGCCCTGGATCAAGAGAGGTACAAAACCTCCCCCCAAGTCATGAAGTGTTGCCCCCACTCAATCGGGTGGGGGGGAAGGCTTCAGTTGTTCACAGAGACCTGGCGGGACACCATCAGAGACAGATGGGTGCTCTCCGCAGTAAGTCTGGGATACAAGCTGGAGTTAAAAGGCACTCCTCCTGCCCAATTTATGAGGTCAAACGTGCCAAGAGATCCCCAGAAGAGAGGATCCCTCCTTCTGGCACTAGAACAACTATTGCTCCAAGGTGTAATCATGAAGGTTCCCCTGGAAGAAAGCGGTTTCGGGTTTTACTCTAACCTTTTCACAGTCCCCAAACCAAATGGGGACGTGAGGCCCATATTAAATCTAAAAGGGCTAAACAAGTTCCTAAATATCAGGACTTTTCGGATGGAGTCGATCTGATCGGTGGCCACCGCCCTACAAGGGCAGGAATGGTTAGCCTCAATCGACATAAGGGATGCTTATCTGCATATTCCTATTTTCCGGCCCACCAGAAATTTCTACGCTTTGCAGTAGAAGGGCGCCATTTTCAGTTCAGAGCCTTACCTTTCGGTCTGGCCACAGCACCACGAGTGTTCACAAAGGTTCTGGCCCCACTATTGGCCAATCTAAGAACACAAGGTGTAACGATAATGGCATATCTAGACGACCTGCTACTAATAGACCACTCAGTGGAAAAGCTGGAAGTAGCTATTCACAAGACAATCAAGTATCTGGAATATCACGGTTGGATTATCAACCGGGACAAGTCAGCTCTAAGACCAGTCAAAAGTCTGGAATACTTAGGGCTAAGGCTGGATTCAAATCAGAGAAAGATTTTCTTACCTCCAGAGAAGGTGTCGTCTTTAAAAGATTTGACCCACTTAGTGGGTACAAAAAGAAAACCATCCATACGCCTGTGCATGAGGCTGCTGGGAAAAATGGTGGCTTCATTCGAAGCAGTACCCTACGGTCAATTCCATTCAAGGAATTTGCAAAGGGCCATACTGTCAGCCTGGAACAAAAAAGTTCAGGCTTTAGACTTACCAATGTCCCTGTCCCCTTCCGTTCGCAAGAGCCTCCATTGGTGGTTGGTGCCCCAGAATCTGGAAAAAGGGAAACCCTTCAGTCCGGTTTCTTGGAAGGTGGTCACTACAGATGCCAGCCTTATAGGCTGGGGGGCAGTACTGGAGCAATGGTCTCTCCAGGGCAAGTGGTCAGAAGCAGAAAAGGCCCTGCCCATCAATCTCTTAGAGATACGAGCAGCCCGGTATGCCCTAGTAGCATGGACATCCAAACTCCAAGGGTCCCCTGTCAGAATTCAATCAGACAATGCCACAGCAGTGGCATATATCAATCACCAGGGTGGCACCAGGAGTCGTGCAGCCCAGAGGGAAGCAAATTGCATCCTGGAGTGGGCAGAAAGATATGTCCCAGCCATATCCGCGGTTTTCATCCCAGGAGTGGAAAGTTGGAGAGCGGACTTTTTAAGTCGCCAACAATTATGCCCGGGGGAATGGTCTCTTCACCCCGAGGTTTTCCAGGCAATATGCCAGCGGTGGGGAACACCGGATGTAGATCTGCTAGCATCCAGATTCAACGCAAAGTTGGACAGATTTGTGTCTCGCACAAGGGATCCCCTAGCTTGCGGCTCGGATGCCCTAGTGTTCCCTTGGGATCAGTTCAAGCTGATATATGCATTCCCACCGCCACAATTGTTACCGCGATTAATCCGCAGAATCAGGGTAGAAAAGAAACCAGTGATTCTGGTGGCTCCAGCGTGGCCCCGAAGGGCATGGTACGCGGAGATTGTAAAAATGTCAGTGAGGAGTCCTTGGACCCTCCCACATCGTCCGGACCTGCTGTCGCAAGGACCGATATACCACCCTTCCTTACCAGCCCTAGGTTTGACGGCCTGGCTATTGAAGCCCACATTCTGAAAAAGAGAGGGCTCTCTAATTCTGTGGTATCTACCATGATCAATGCCAGGAAGCCGGTATCCAGGCAGATCTATTATAGGATCTGGAAGGCGTACATTACGTGGTGTGAGGCCAAGAAATGGCATCCACGTAAGTACATGATAGGTAGGATTTTGGACTTCCTACAGTGGGCTGTAGATAGGAAGCTGGCCTTGAGTACTATCAAGGGTCAGATTTCGGCCTTGTCAATATTTTTTCAAAGGCCCTTGGCTTTGCATTCACTAGTCAAAGCTTTCATACAAGGAGTGATGCGTATTAGCCCTCCGGTTAGTGTTCCCATATGTCCATGGGACTTAAACCTGGTTCTGTCGGTTCTACAGAAACAACCGTTTGAACCATTGCAACACATTTCCTTGGTTCTTCTCACCAGGAAATTGATTTTCTTAGTAGCCATTTGTTCGGCTAAAAGAGTATCGGAATTAGCCGCCTTGTCCTGTAAGGAGCCATATCTGGTTGTCCATAAGGACAGAGTAGTATTACGTCCTCATCCAGCCTTTCTTCCTAAGGTGGTATCGAGGTTTCATTTGAACCAAGACGTGGTTCTTCCTTCTTTTTTCCCCAAACCTAGCTCGGTAGAGGAAAAGTTATTACATTCTTTGGATGTAGTAAGAGCAGTTAAAGCTTATCTAAAAGCCACTGCTCAGATTCGCAGAACGGATACTTTGTTTATTCTGCCAGAAGGCCCCAGAAAGGGTCAGGCAGCATCAAAATCTACTTTAGCCAAGTGGATTCGACAGGTCATAATACAAGCCTATGGCTTGAGAAAGAGACCGCCTCCGTTCAAAGTTAGGGCGCACTCCAAAAGAGCAGTTGGAACTTCATGGGCAGTGCATCACCAGGCCTCCCTGGCTCAAGTATGTAAGGCCGCAACATGGTCTTCGGTACACACGTTTACTAGATTCTACCAGGTAGACGTTAGAAGTCAGGAAGATGTCGCCTTTGGGCGCAGTGTGTTGCAGGCCGCAAAAGATCCTCATGCCTGATGGCGCCCAGCTTATGTATCCCTCCCCTCATTTGGCATTGCTTTGGGACGTCCCATTAGTAATGACTAAGTCGCTCTGTGTCCCGTGATGTAAGAAAAAGGGATTTTTATAACAGCTTACCTGTAAAATCCTTTTCTTGGAGTACATCACGGGACACAGAGCTCCCACCCCTCTTTTTGGGACACTTATTGCTTTGCTACAAAACTGAGGTGCTCCCGGATGGGAAGGGCTTATATAGGGGAGGGTACTTCCGGTTTGGAAGTTGCCAGTGCCAGCACCTGAAGGTAAACTATATAACCCATTAGTAATGACTAAGTCGCTCTGTGTCCCGTGATGTACTCCAAGAAAAGGATTTTACAGGTAAGCTGTTATAAAAATCCCTTTATTACACTACTACTGAACGAACCACTCTCCTGGGCTCATCACCTTCGGGAACAACATGACCCTGTTCTGACTGCCACGGGTTCATTCTTCTCAGCCATGGCTCAGTTATACCCTGACTCCTTTTCCCAGCAAACTGCTGAATCAATGCTAGACAAATTACAGCAAGGGCCAAGGCCTGTTGAAGATTACGTAACTGACTTTCGTGTTTGGAGCGCAGATACCCAATGGAATCACTCTGCACTTCGTCACCAGTTCTGACTAGGACTTTCTGACACCATAAAAGATGAACTTGCCAGAGTGGGAATACCCGCGTCCCTGGAAGATCTGATAAATTTAACTATTCAGATCGATCGGCGGTTACGGGAAAGGCAATCGGAAAAATCTAAAAGGGACTCTTTCTGTGGTTTGAAGGCCATCCGCCTCTGCTCCTCTACCTGTTCCTCCCCCCAGAAGGAGGGAACAGCATAGGGCACCTCACAGCAGTTTTCGTAGGTTACCTCTTTCTCCTGCTGAACGTCTACGTCGAGTACAAGGCAGTCTGTGTCTCTATTGCGGGGAGGTTGACCACTTCATACGAACTTGTCCGGCAAAGACCTGCAGGGTCTCTTCCCGTCAGCCCCTTGTGATGCATCTCCCTGGGAAGGATCAGTCACATGTCTCTCTTCCCATCAAGCTTTGGCTCCCCGAAAAGACGGTTTCAGTACTTGCAATCATAGACTCTGGGGCCTGCAGCTGTTTTGTGGACTCTGCATTTGCTTCTCTTCAGCAGCTGCCCATGGGTACCAAGAGGCAAGGGTTCCATGTCCATCTGGCTGATGGCTCCAGTATTAAATCAGGTCCGGTTACTCAAGAGACCTTGCCTATTCTCTGCCAGACTTCTTCAGGCCATAGCGAACTCCTCCGTTTGGATGTCATAGCTTCTCCCATGTTTCCCGTTATCCTCTGCATTCCATGGTTGAAGGCACACAACCCTCACATTGATTGGCTTACCGGAGATATCTTTTTCATCCAACTACTGCCAGATGCACTGCCTCTTGGGAGGAACTGTCGACTCCACGCCCCTCCTGGGTATCCACCCTGACCATGAAGCCTCTAAACTGATCCCGGTTGCTTATCACAAATTCCTGGACGTCTTTAATAAAAAGGGTGCAGACACTCTTCCACCTCATAGGACTTACGATTGTCCCATTGAACTTCTACCGGGAGCCGAGATCCCGTTTGGTCGGATTTACCCTCTCTCTGAGCCTGAATTGGAAGCCCTGCGTACCTATATCGATGAGTCTTGAAAAGCAGTTAATCCGGCCTTCTACTTCACCAGCAGGAGCCGGCATTTTCTTTGTTGAGAAAAAAGACCACACCTTAAGGCCCTGTGTGGACTATCGTGACCTTAACAGGGTCACTGTCAAGAATCGGTACCCTCTTCCTCTGATCCCCGAACTATTCCAGAGGCTGCGAGGGGCACGAGTGTTCTCCAAACTGGACTTGAGGGGTGCCTATAATCTTGTCAGAATCAGGGAGGGAGATGAATGGAAGACGGCCTTCCGGACACGCTTTGGCCACTTTGAGTATTTAGTCATGCCATTCGGGCTCTGCAATGCTCCAGCCACATTCCAGCATCTGGTAAACAATGTTTTTCGGGACTTTCTTGATTTATTTGTCATCGTGTATCTGGATGACATCCTTTTATAATCTGCATCTTTAGAATCCCATCGGACTCATGTAAAAAGGGTATTAGCTCGGTTGCGGGAACACCGACTTTACGCAAAGGCTGAAAAATGCAACTTTGAAAAGCAAGTTGTGCATTTCCTAGGACATGTCATCTCCGCCGAGGGCATCTCCATGGACCCCCAAAAAGTCGCCTCTGTCTTGGAATGGCCTGCTCCTACTGACAGAAAAGCTGTGCAGAGGTTTGTGGGGTTCGCCAACTTTTATAGAAAATTTATTAAGGACTTTTCTGGCATCATCACTCCCATTACTCAGCTAACGAAACAGCATGTTCCCTTTCGATGGACCCCAGAAGCTCAGACAGCGTTTGAACAGTTGAAAGCCCTATTCACCTCAGCTCCCATCTTGAAGCATCCCGATCCTTCCTTAGCTTATGTTTTGGAGGTAGACGCCTCGGAAAATGCAGTTGGGGCTATTATTTCCCAACGGCAAGGTCCCAAATCATTGCTCCACCCTTTGACCTTCTTCTCTAAAAAATTAAATCCTTCCGAAAGGAATTATGATGTTGGTGACCGAGAGCTACTGGCTATCGGCCACTCTTGAAGAATGGCGTTACCTTTTGGAGGGAGCTTCTCACCCAATTCTCATCTTCACAGATCACAAGAATCTCGAGTATTTGAAGACAGCTAAACGCCTAAGACCTCGGCAGGCAAGATGGGCACTTTTTTTCTCTCGTTTCATGTTTCATATAACTTACCGTCCTGGCTCAAAGAACGGGAAACCAGATGCCTTGTCCCGCATGTTCAGTGATCCAGTTGTATCCTCGGAACCTGATACTATTCTACCAGCCAAGAATTTTTTACTTCTTCAGGCGGATCTGATGTCACAAATAAGAAAATATGTGGAAGACCAACCGCCTTCTAAGGACCTGGCTCTTCAGCTAAGGGATGGCCTGTACTTTCATAAAAGGCAAATCTTTATCCCAGAACAGTTCAGAGTTGCCGTCCTAAGCCGATGTCATGATCATCCCCTAGCGGGTCACTTTGGGATTCACAAGACGGCTAATTTGATCTCCCGTACATTCTGGTGGCCAAACTTGATGAACGACTGCAAGAAATATGTAAGATCTTGTGTTTCATGCCTTCGGAATAAGACAGACAGAGCCAGAACTTGGGGTCTACTTGAGCCCCTTCCTGTACCTGAGAAACCATGGAGCAGGATCTCCATGGATTTTATTGTAGAACTTCCCCCATCTGAAGACTTCACTGCCATTTTCGTTGTGGTTGATAGTTTGACCAAAATGGCCCACTTTGTACCTCTGCAAGGAACTCCTTCTGCCCCGGAGACTGCCCCAACTTTTATCAAGGAGATTGTAAAGTTGCATGGCATCCCTGACAGCATAGTTTCTGATCGAGGGGTGCAGTTCACTTCTAGATTTTGGAGGGCCTTATGTGAAACCTTGAACATTGAACTCCGCCTCTCCACAGCTTATCACCCACAAACTAATGGACAGACTGAAAGGGTCAATCAAACCCTTGAACAGTATTCTACGATGCTTTTCTTCTTTTGCACAGGATGACTGGCTATCACTTCTCCCACTCACGGAATTTTCATACAATAATTCCATCCATTCAGCAACCAGTCACCTTTTTTCGCCAATTATGGATACCATCCTTCTTTCTTGCCTGAGCTTCCCATTGATTCTTCTGTACCTGTCGTACAAGACAGGTTGAACTTCCTTAACTCCAACTTCCAATTACTGCAGGCAACAATCTCCAAGACCCAGGCAGATAATAAAAGGTTCTTCGACAAGAAGAGAAGAGGCAATTTGAATCTTGAACCTGGAGATAAGGTCTGGCTTTCCACAGCGAACATGAAACTAAGTTGCCCCTCGAGGAAGCTTGGCCCAAGATTTTTGGGGCCTTTTCCAGTCAAGAGAAAGATTAATGCAGTAGCATTCGATTTAGTGTTACCCAAGAACCTGAGAATCCACCCAGTATTCCATGTTTCTTTGTTGAAGCCTACAGTGCCAAATCCTTTCCCAAATCGGATTTCTGAAACCCCTCCACCGCTACTTATCGAGGGGAATGAGGAATTTGAGGTGGAGGCCGTATTGGACTGTAGGAGGAGAGGTAATCAAACACAGTTTCTCATTAAATGGAAAGGCTACGGGCCGGAAGAAAGTTCCTGGGAACCAGCTTCTGATGTGCATGCTCCAAGACTGGTACAATCTTTCTTTCTACGCCACCCGGAAAAAGAGGTCCTGAGGGGCATCCGGAGGCTGCCCCTAAGGGGGGGGGGCAATGTAAGGAAGCTGCTGGGAATCCGTCTGCGCACGCGCGCATTTATCAACAGTCTCTGAATACCGGCGCGCGCATCCCCGGGCCACAGCGGCCGTTCCGGAGTATCATTGCGCATGCGCACGGGCAACGTGCGCGCGCTCTTAATTCCCTTTGGCGCCAGCCTGCCTATTTAAAGGATGCTCTGACTTCTGACAAGTGCTGACTGGTCTTCAGCAAGTACCCTGATACCTGAACTATGTTTAAACCTGGCTTGATCCCTGTTGCTGAACCTTGGCTTCCCTTTGACCTTGCTTCCGGACTTGAATACTTGATTACTGGTTCCTGATCTCGGCTTCCCACCTGACCTCCATCCTGCCTATGCCTTGTACCTCGCTGCCCGTCTGCTACCGAACCCGGCCATCCTTGTGATTCTGCATCCGCCTCCTGCTTGGCTTAACGCTGTCTCCAGTGCCTGTGCTGGCTGTCCATCCTACCAGCTTTCCTGAGTCCAGTTCCTTACCAGATGCTCTGTCTGCATCTCCACGTCTGCAACTCAGCTGACAAGTTCTGCACGCAACTACAGGCACTCGTGTTCCTCCTTACCCTAGCCGCCATCTGTCCCATCATCAGTGGGGCTTGGGTCGGAGATACAAGGGAGGCCGACCTCGTCATTCCAGACTCCTACCAGGTACGTGACAGAGAAGCCCCCCCACAAACGGGCACTCCTATCAGCCCCAACCCTCCCCCTTTCTAGATTCCTCACCTTAACCAATTCCTGAAAGATATTGCCCACCACCTCATGCACGGACAGGACTTTGCCCCTAGTGGACACCAAACACAGAGCGTGCCATATGTAATAGAGGGCCACTAGTCTTGCTTAATAAAGTGATAACTCAAACCCTCTGTGGGCCCCGAAGTCACCATACACCACCTCTGAATAGGACAGGGATGAGAGGCAGGGATAGCCAATGGCCTCCCCTGCCCCCTCCAGAACCTCAATGTTGAATGGGCATTCGGCCAGAAAATGGTCCATGGACTCCAATGCCCCCCCCCCACATTCCACACGAGGACAGCCTCTGTCCTCCAGATTCCGATATTTTAAGTTCCCACGGACATAGAGGCGTCCGTGCAAAGCTCTCCATGCAAGGTCCCAAAACTTGCTTGGGACTCTTAGGGAGTTCAGAAGGGCGAGCCCCCTCCCGAGGACTCTCTCCGGGCAGTCTCTTAAAGACAATGGCCTCAAAATGTCCGAGGCCATGACTCTTGAATACAGCTCACGCCGACCCAGAGAGCCCACCTCAAGGGCAGTTATCCGCCACTGCCTCAGTACCTTCAAAGCCTGTGGGACATAGGACGGGAGGTACCCGTGCGATATACGGAGATTACCAGGCCACCCTCCGTCCTCCCACTCACTCAGGAACAGCAAGAGCCAGTTCTTGCATGAACATTCCCACAGAGTGGGCAGGTCCACAAAGATGGACTGCAGGTTGAACTTTACATAAATGGTAGTGAAGAACACCACCGGATTGACCATGTCCAACCCACCGTGCTTCCTCTGCCGGTACGCGACCTCCCTCTTGATCAGGTTCAGCCTGTTTCCCCACAACAGCAGAAAAAACAGGCCACAAACCCGTGCATAGAGAGACGCTGGCAAAATACAGACGTAGCTGACACAGAGAAACTCCGGCAGCAGGTACGTTTTGACCAGGCTCACCCTTTCCCTCAACGTCAGCTTCCAACCTTTCCAGGCACTCACTTTCTGAGTTGCACCAGACAGCCTGCGCTCCCAATTTAGCTTGGGATAATCACCCGGGGCAAACAGGATGCCTAGAATTTTGACTTCTGGTTGGGGCTGGGGAAACACAAGGGCAAACTGCTCACCCTCCTTTCCCAACCAGAGAACCTCACTCTTCTCCCAATTGACCAGCGAACCAGATGCCTCAGAGTAGTTCCCAATCTGCGTTTCCACAAAGAGGGTCTCATCTCGGCTGGACACCACCACTGAGACATCATCCGCGTAGGACACCACCCTCACTGCCGGATCCAGACCAGCGCAGGGCTCCACCGGAACCTCCCTCAAACGCCTGCAGTCAAGCCTTCTTACAAAGGGGTCGACCGCTAAGACGTAGAGCAGGGGGCTTAACGGGTAACCCTGCCTAACACCAGAGTCCACAGCAAAGGCAGGACCCACCCAACCGTTGACAAGAGGGAAGCTCTCTGCCCCCCTGTACAATTCCTCAGAAGAAGCCAGAGGTACTCATGGCTCACAAGGTCAAAGGCCTTTGCCTGGTCTAACGCCAGCAGACACCGCCCATCACCTGTTGCCCTGCACCTTTCCACAGCCTCCCGGACGTTCAGGACGGCAGTAAAGGTGCCCCGGCCGGGAACAGCGCAGTGCTGGGAGACAGACAGAATCTTGTCAGCAACCGCTGACATACGTAAAAAAAAGTATCTTTGCCAGAATCTTTCTATCTGTGGTGAGAAGGGCGATCGGGCGCCAATTCTCAACCACAGTTGGATCTTTCCCTTTTGACAACAAGATCAGAACCGACCTTCTCATCGAGGGAGGGAGCAGGCCACCTGCCAAACACTCAATAAAGACCTCCCTCAGATGAGGAGCCAAAAGACTCTTGAAGGTTTTATACAATTCAGCCGTAAGCCCATCGGCCCAGGCGACTTCTTTGGGGACAAAGTGTCTATGGCCTGCTCAATTTCCACAACCGAGATCTCTGCTGTCAAAGAGTCCGGAAGATCAGGCCCCGCCTGAAGCAGGGTCTCATCAAGGAAAACCCTGACTTTCTCCATATCCAAATGCTTCTTCCGAAGGAGGCCCGAAAAGTGGTCCCTGATGACACCCAGGATCCCCGGTCTGGAGCTGACCAGGGTTCCTGCAGCATCCTTCAGGCCATGTATGACCTTCGAACTCACCGTCTCACCACAGCTCTTGTAGGGGTCTGGGGAGGAGAACCTACCGTAGTCCCTCTCAAGGACCAGGGAGGCGAGACGGTCATACTGGCACCCCCTCATCTGAAGTTTCAGATCGGATATCTGTTCCTGAGGGCCCCCAGAGGAAACCAAGCAGTCCAACTGCCTGCGCAACCTCTGGTAGGCCAAGTACTTAGAGGCTGCCCGGTGCCTAGAGATCCCGCGAAAAAAGCCCTCCGACCTTTTCTTCACTACCTCCCACCATTCCTGGCGAGAGCAGCCGCTCTCAAGGAGCGAGGCCTGATCCGCAAGAAAGACCTCATAGGCCTCCCTGACCTCGAGGTCCTCTAGTAGCGATCCATTTAGGCGCCACAGACCCCGTCCTTTCTGAGGGATGTCGGCCACATTCAGGGTCACAGAAACCATACAGTGATCAGAGAACTCCACCGCTTGCAACACAGGTTTTTTTTAAAGCAGGACTCTGCCTTTACGGCACCTGTCTATCCTACTCCTACTGTTACCTCTGGCAAAGGTGAACCCAGTGTGGTTGGGGAGGTGCTGAACGTGCACGTCTACCAACCCGGCTTCCCTCACTACACTATTCAAAAAGTTACTATAATATCCCAGGGGGCCTGAGGTGCCTGCCCGATCCTTTGATCTGGTGACCATATTAAAGTCACCACCAAAGACCACCTGCTGGGATGTAAATAAGTAGGGCTTGACCATCGTAAGGAGGCTTTTCCTGTCCCTCTTAGTTTAGGGACCATAAAAGTTAATCAAACGAAGGAATTGCCCCCTCACGACAGCATCCACCACCAGGCATCTTCCAATCTCTACCTCAATCACTTAAAAAGGACTGCAACTCCACTGCAGGGCTCAGCCGTAAGAGACCAGAGGGAGGGCCCCCACCTCCACTCCCTCTTTGCTAGATGCATCTCTGCCACAGATGCCAGCCAGGTCTCTTGCAAAAACAAAATGTCAGCTTCAAGTCGGCTGAGAAAATCAAAGGCCATAAAACGAGCCGCACAAAACGCACACTTGCAACATTAATGGTCGCAAGGCGTATTGGAGAGGGTACAGCCATCCTTAGTGATTAAGGCTTGCATTTCCCTCTGTACTACACTAGTTGGAGTCCGAGGAAAAAACTCCATACCTATTCCCCAGCTTACCTGGGCCACAAACCCTACTATCCCTATTTACATCGGGCCGCGGACCAGCAACCTCCGCCTGCCCGAGACCCTTTCTCTTTTTTTTTTAACCCACATCCCCTTCACCTGCGACTCCCCAGCACCATCCTCCTCAGACTGCCCACTTAGGGCATCCTTCGGGCATTTAAAGGGACCCTTCAGGGAGTCTGCTATTTCCATCTCTTGACCTAAAGCTTGGTTCCCTGATCCCTGGGGAGGGCAGGGAGGGGGAGAAAGGGAAGGGAAGTTGAGGAGGGGGGAGGAGGAGAAGGAGGGGAGGGGGAGGAAAGGGGGGGGAGAGGTGCAAGGAGGGAAAGGGGGGGAGGGGGACAAGGAGGAGGAGGGGAAGGAGAAGAAGGGGAAGAAGGAGAAGCTTGGGGAGCAAGGTGGTCCCTGGCTAAGGGCCTCTCAGGTCTTTCCTGGGGCTCGGTGACCACAGAAGGCGGCATTGGCCTATGTGACCCCCTAGATGCAGGCCCAGGGGCCCCCGCGTTGCTCTGCCTGCGTCTGCTGGATCTCTGCCTCTGGGGGAGAGGGCCCGCAGCACCCCCAGGCCCGGGCCCATCCTCGTGATTTACCGGAGGAGACGAGCCCTCCCCCGCAGGCTCACCCGCTGGCTCAGCGGCTTGGTCTGGCCCATCCCCCCCAGGCGCATCGCCCCTGAAAGCCTTAGGGCAGCGACTGAAGGGGTGGCCCAGTACCCCACAAAGGTTACAGACAATCAGCCTGCAGGACTCCGGAGCGTGCCCAAACCCATTGTACCTCACGCATCTCGGCATGATGCAATCTGCGCTGAGGTGCGCCGGGCTACTGCACTTAAAGCACCGGCGGGGCTGACCGGGGTAGAAGACCAGGATCCGGTCCCTGCAAATAAAGGCGCTACCAGGGATGTGCATGACACTGTTGCCCTGGCGCTTCAACCGGATCCTGGCCGACCACGCACCGTTCCAGACCCCGCGCTCATCTAGATTTTTCCTCAACGGAGCATGCAGCTGTCCATGCCTACTGAGCCAGGTCGTGATGTCCTCCGGGGGGAGGGACTCGTTCCTCACGAGGATGGTTAGAGACTTTGTCTCCTCTTGTCTAGAGAGGGGGACCACCCAAAATTTTTTCCAGGGGTCCGACCCTCTCAGGAGCCCATAGACGGTGATAAAGAGCTCCATATTGACAACGGAGACGAAGCTCACATCAAATTCCTTTGACCTGGTGGGGTGGATGACTGCAAAGAGATCTGCAACTTCAAAATGCATCCCTAAGAGCCAATCCACCACCTGCCCTCTGCTAGGGCACTGACCAGGTCCCTCCCACCTTAACTGCACCACGTTGCGTCTTTTCCTCTCTGGGCCCCCCGTATCCCCTTGACCAGGAGTTGGCCCCCTGAAAATGACCAGCTGGTGGGGCCCGAAAATTTTGGGCCCCAAACTGGCCATACAGGGTTCCCAGAGGGACGCTGGTACCAGCCACCTGTGCGAAGGACCTTCCTTCCCTCATTGCCCTAAGCAGGTCCTCTTCCTGCGAGCCCCCTAACACTCCCCCAGCGGCAGGAGCAGAGGCCTCCGCAGACGCATCCTCAGGACCCGGGTCCACCGAAGGGGACCCAGTCCCAGACCCCACCCCCCCAGGGCAACCAACACCTTCCGACTCCCCCCCCCACCCCGACACCTGAAGGCGGATCCCCCCTGAAATTCTGCTTAGGGCTGCTGCCGTCTGGCTCCCCAGCAGATTAACCTGCCCCGCCGGGTCCCCAGAAGCTTCACCCACATGACCCCCATCAGGGTTAACTGGGGGCTGGCACCCTCCCTGCTGCTGTGAGGACTCCAGAGCCCTGATATATTGCATGGCCAGGCAGTCCTCACGCAGCTCACCCACCTCCACATTCCCCCATACAGCAGACTGACCTTGTGGAGCTTCTTCTTTGGAGTCACCTCCACAAATTGCCGTGTCCCCAGCGCCGCCATCCACTTCCAGTTTGGCTGAGGGGACATGGCTTGGGGACTGGGGAATATCCAACCCCCCCCTCCGCATTCCGGACTGAAGCCCCGCCCCCCTCCGGGCCGAACGAGGGGCGGGGGACACAGGGGGCCATGGACCGGAAGCGGTCCTCCTGCACAAGGGCTCCGTCCACTTTCGGGTTGGGCGGGGGTTGGGGAACACAGGGAGCCGCGGACCGGAAGCGGTCCTCCTGTGCCAAGGCTCCATCTACTTCTGGGTAAGGCAGGGGTCGGGCAGCGCCGGTGATGTAAAAAAAGTATTGACCTATGCAGGGTCTCGACCGCGTCACTTCCGGTGCAGCTACGTCAAAAACACAGCTGATGGCGGGCTCGACTGCACCTATACCGCGCATGCGCAGACGCTCGTTTTAGTCCGTGAAAATTCTAGACTCGAGCGGGCGGGCGGAGGTGTTGCTTAACATCGTCGGCAGCAATGCCTCCAGCCCCGCCCCCAACATGCCCCTAGCTTGCTCTGGAGAAGGGGGGCGGGCCCCGTGCATAGCACTGTGTACAGTATATTATTGGGACCGAAGTCGAGAGAAAATATAGAGCTGCACCGCCTCCAGCCCCGCCCCCGCCCTTAGCCTGCTCTACTGAAGGGGGGCAGGCCCCCGTGCATAGCACTGAGTCCAAGTACAGTACTGTACATTGTTCTGCCATCAAATACGCAGCCACTGCACCCAAACGCAACCACTGTGCCCGTCAAACACAGCCACTGCACCCAGCAAACGCAACCACTGTGCCCATTAAACAGCAAACGCAGCCCTTGCACCCATCAAACGCAGCCCTTGCACCCATCAAACGCAGCCACTGTGCCCGTCAAACGCAGCCACTGTGCCCGTCAAACGCAGCCACTGCTCCCGGAAAACGCAGCCACTGCTCCCGGAAAACGCAGCCACTGTGCCCATTAAACAGCAAACGCAGCCACTGCACCCATTAAACGCAGCCACTGTGCCCGTCAAACGCAGCCACTGTGCCCGGAAAACGCAACCACTGTGCCGGTCAAACAGCCACTGTGCCCATTAAACAGCAAACGCAGCCACTGCACCCATTAAAACGCAGCCACTGTGCCCGTCAAACGCAGCCACTGCGCCCAGCAAGCGCAGCCACTGTGCCCATCAAACGCAGCCACTGTGCCCATCAAACGCAGCCACTGTGCCCATCAAACGCAGCCACTGTGCCCTAAACGCAGCCACTGTGCCCTAAACGCAGCCACTGTGCCCTAAACGCAGCCACTGTGCCCTAAACGCAGCCACTGTGGCCGTCAAACGCAGCCACTGTGCCCATCAAACGCAGCCACTGTGCCCATCAAACGCAGCCACTGTGCCCATCAAACGCAGCCACTGTGCCCATCAAACGCAGCCACTGTGCCCATCAAACGCAGCCACTGTGCCCATCAAACGCAGCCACTGTGCCCATCAAACGCAGCCACTGTGCCCATCAAACGCAGCCACTGTGCCCATCAAACGCAGCCACTGTGCCCATCAAACGCAGCCACTGCACCCGGAAAACGCAGCCACTGCACCCGGAAAACGCAACCACTGTGCCGGTCAAACAGCAAACGCAGCCACTGCACCCAGCAAACGCAACCACTGTGCCCGTCAAACAGCAAACGCAGCCACTGTGCCCATCAAATGCAACCACTGTGCCCGTCAAACGCAACCACTGTGCCAGTCAAACGCAGCCACTGCACCCAGCAAACGCAGCCACTGTGCCCATCAAACGCACCCACTAGACGCCACTGTGCCATCAAATGCAGCTACTGTACCCATCAATTGCTGCTAATGTGCCCCACCAATTGCGCTACTGTGCCCCATCAAATGCTGCCAGTGTGCCCATCAATTGCCACTAATGTGCCCCATCAAATGCTGCCCGGCACTTACCTGTCTCGCAGCGGGTCAGCGGCGGTGTCCTGCATGTCCTCCATGTCTTCTTCCGTCCTCTCTCAGGCATCCAATCACAGCGCCTGACGTTTCAGCCAATCAGGGGGCCGGTAACAGACTCGAGCACCTGATTGGCTAAGAGGCGGTTCAGTGTTAGCAAAGCGAATTCCTTTGCTTTGCTAACACAACGCTGAGTGAACAGAGAACGCCCAGCATGGCGCCCGCTGTTCACCTTTTTGGGCGCCTATTAGAGCCTATGGCTCTAATCAGGTGCTTCCAAAGAACACCCCCGCCGCTTTAATTCAGGTGCCCGGCGCCCGAAAAAGGGCCGGACACCTGAATAGGGGGTGTCAGCAGTGACCATAGATAGATTCATGCAATGCATGATTCTATCTATGGTGATAGAATGGTGCCAGGAGAGAGGGGGCGGCGCCCATGCGCCCCTTATGGAAGCACCGCCACTGTGTACTCTTTGATCTTTTGAAAAGTGTGATGTTAAGCCGTAGCTGTGCTTCGGGATATGCTGCTCGCGCATTCGTGCTGCTGGAGGGAGCCCAGACCACCATAGACGAGGGACCTGCAAACTTGGTCATGGTGAGTGAGATCATCCCATATCCCACTCCATCTTCCCTGAGGACAGGGACCCCCCCAAGGACAGGGACCCCCTCTGAGGCCAGGGACCCTCTCCCCCCTCTGAGGACAGGGACCTTCTCCCCCCTGAGAACAGGGACTCCCTTCTCTCCTGGGGACAGGGACCCCCATCTTCCCTGGGGATCGGGACCCCACCCCCCCTAAGAACAGGAACCTGATCACCCTGTGTATGCCAACCTCACTGCCCTGCCTGCCATGTGTCCTGTGTGAGGGCCCTCCTGTGACAGCTCTTATCAGAACTTCATCCCACTTTGTGATCCCCCTACATGACTGATCCCTCTGTGTGCACCCCTTACATGGGGAACCCCTCTGTTTTCTACCCCTAAATGTCTGCATACTCTGACCACCACCTGTACCATTTCCACATCCTCGGACTGCCTCCTGTATCCTATCCGCCATCCTCTGACCACCTCCTCTATCCTGTGCACATGTTCTGACCACCTATTGACTGCAGCCTCTAACCACCTCCTGTATCCTGTCCGCAGCCTCTAACCTGTCTGCAATCTCTGACTATCTCTTGTCTTTTATCGTGTCTGCAGTCTCTTAGGGAGAGTCTGGAGAGGAATCAAGAGTGAGAGCTTCGCCAGAATTGGGATTACAGGAGGAGTCAGACGTGTATGGACTGTGGAGAACAGACTATAGAATAAAACCAGAGCCACCAACCAGAAGCCATCTAACTGAGCCCTGCATGCTGCACTGGAAAGGAGGTCAGTGACAGCGCCGTCAGGCCAGTCTGAAGGGGGGGGGGGGTCACTGATGTAAGGGGGGAGTGAATACAATTATGAAAGAGGATGTGGAAATGGTACAGGTGGTGGTCAGAGTATGCAGACATTTAGGGGTAGCAAACAGAGGGGTTCCCCATGTAAGGGGTGCAAACAGAGGGGTCAGTCATGTAGGGGGATCACACAGTGGGATGAAGTCCTCATAAGAGCCGTCACAGAAGGGCCCTCACACAGGACACATGGCAGGCAGGGCAGTGAGGTTGGCACACACAGGGTGATCAGGTTCCTGTTCTTAGGGAAGTTGGGGTCCTGATTCCCAGGGAAGATGGGGTCCCTAGGTGAGATTCCCCGTTGCCAGGGGAGATGGAGTTCCTGCCCCCAGGTGAGATAGGATCCCTGTCCCAGAGTGAGAAGGGGTCCCTGTCCCCAGGAGAGGAGGAGGAGTTCCTGTCCCCAGGTGAGTGGCCCAGAGGGTCCCTGTCTCCAGGGGAGAAGGGGGTCCCTGTCCAAAAGGAGAGAAGGGAGTCCCTGTCCCCAGGAGAGAAGGTTTCCCTGTCCTCAGGGGGAGAAGGGGGTCCCTGTCCTCGGGGGGGGGGGGTCCCTGTCCTTGGGGGAAGATGGAGTGGGATATGGGATGGTCTCACTTACCATGACCAAGTCTGCAGGTCCCTCATTTATGGTCGTCTGGGCTCCCTCCAGCAGCATGGATGGGCGATCAGAAATTGATGGGAACAGTGGCTGCGTTTGGCGGGACGCAGTGGCTGCGTTTGGCGGGACGCAGTGGCTGCGTTTGGCGGGACGCAGTGGCTGCGTTTGGCGGGACGCAGTGGCTGCGTTTGGCGGGACGCAGTGGCTGCGTTTGGCGGGACGCAGTGGCTGCGTTTGGCGGACGCAGTGGTTGCGTTTGCTGGGTGCAGTGGTTGCGTTTGCTGGGTGCAGTGGTTGCGTTTGCTGGGTGCAGTGGTTGCGTTTGACGGGCGCAGTGGCTGCGTTTGACGGACACAGTGGCTGCGTTTGACGGACACAGTGGTTGCGTTTGATGGACACAGTGGTTGCGTTTGACGGGCACAGTGGCTGCGTTTGACGGGCACAGTGGCTGCGTTTGACGGGCACAGTGGCTGCGTTTGACGGGCACAGTGGCTGCGTTTGACGGGCACAGTGGCTGCGTTTGACGGGCACAGTGGCTGCGTTTGACGGGCACAGTGGCTGCGTTTGACGGGCACAGTGGCTGCGTTTGACGGGCACAGTGGCTGCGTTTGACGGGCACAGTGGCTGCGTTTGACGGGCACAGTGGCTGCGCTTGACGGACACAGTGGCTGCGTTTGCTGTTTGACGGGCACAGTGGCTGCGTTTGCTGGGTGCAGTGGCTGCGTTTGACGGGCACAGTGGCTGCGTTTGACAGGCACAGTGGCTGCGTTTGACAGGCACAGTGGTTGCAATTGAGGGGGGGGGGTTCAGTTTGTTTGTGGATGCTCATATTGATGAATAATGGCTTCTATGCAAAGGCTTGGCCCCTCCCACAGGCAAAGCTCTATATTTTTCATGGACCTGCCATTGTGATATATACAGTGCTATGCACGGGGCCCGCCCCACTTCAGCAGAGCAGGCTAGGGGCGTGTTAGGGGCTGGAGGCGGTGCAGCACTATATTTTATGTCGACCTCGGTCCACAGTGCTAGCATGTCTGCCCCCCTTCTCCAGAGCAGACTAGGGGCGTGTTGGGGGCGGGACTGGAGGCGGTGCTGCCGACGATGTTGAGCAATTTGCAACGCCTCCGCCCGCCCGCCCGCTCGAGTCTATAATTTTTACGGACCGAAACGGGCGTCTGCGCGGTATAGGTGCGGTGAAGCCGCGCATGCGCAGTGGAGCCCGCTATCAGCTGTGTTTGTGACGTAGCCGCACAGGAAGTGATGCGGTCGAGACCCTGCATAGGCCGAGACTTTTTTTACATCACCGGGAGCCATGGCCTGCGAGTGACACAAACTGTCAGTCACTCGCTCCGGCTCCGCCCCCTGCGCGCACCCGCCCCCAGACGCAGGCTCTCCCAGACTAGGAGAGCCGCATAGACCAATATTACACAGGGGAGGTGATGATCCACCCCCATCCACCACCCCTCCCTCCACCACCTCCATGCAGACACCAGGCTGAAGACCTGCCGCCATTGCCTGCTGACCATCTACCACATGCAGGGCTGCAGACGCCCGCCCCTCCCCCTCAGCATGTGCAGCCACGGCCGGAGCCGCCATTATGGATGTTTTACCCTGGCTGCATGCAGGGATCACAGAGGCATCAGACACTGTCATTACAGAGTCACTGGTGAGTTGTTTTTTCTTTCCTTTGGTTTTAATAGTTTTGCTATCCATTGGGAGATGGGTTAGTACAACCACAGGGTGCTTCCCCAACTTCCCCCCCTTAATGCACCCACCGCCTGACCACCCCCAGCTGCATCACTGGATACCATACTCGGGCCTGCCTGCACACCGGCCACACTTGCAGGCCGCACTGCAGCAGAGTCCCGGGGATCCTACGCAGCTTTGGCGTAAGGGGCTGCACTAACAGGGGGGGGGCTGTTCCATCCCAGCACCATCATCCACCATCATCCACCACATCCATCTCATCAGCCACGGGTTCAAGTTCTTTCTCTGCCTCTATCTCCTCTTTCACATCCGCTTCGGACTGGGAGGGCTGCATGGGTGGGCGCCCGCTGTGCCTGGCAGCCTGTGAACCATCCTTGCTTGCCTGCCTTATTTCTCTACGAATTTCCAAGAGGAAGGTTCTCTCCTCTGGGCCCCTCTCACACAGCCCAGCCAGCATGTTCCAGAGGCTCCTACACTGGGTCTTCATTAATTCTATTGGCTCCTTAAATTCCTCTTTTTTGGCACTGCTTGATCTGTCTCTCCTGTCACAGAGACTAGTTAGAATGGACAGGCCCTTTACTCTGGCCACTCTGTCATGCAGCTTGCCTGTATTCTCACCTGGCTGGGGTGATGTCCAGTTCATCAATTCGCACTGGGTTTGGAGAAATAGCCAATCCTCCCTGGATGGATCTCCACTCAGGGGTAGCAGCAGTCCTCTAGGCCTGGAAGGCTGCCCCGGTCCTGGGCTCGAAGAGGCCATAGCTCCCTTCTCCTCCAAGCTCTGGTTCCCAGAAGGAGCTCACTCAACAGGTCAGCACTCTCTGACAGCAGCTCACTTTTGATGGCTGTTACTCATCTCTCAAGCTCTGATTAGGTTCCGGTATTGATTTTGAAGGTACCCCGGTGTCATGTTTTTATTTTTTTTTTATTTTTATTTTTTGACGCAGGCTCCCCTTTAAGATTCATAGGACTGTGAGGAGGGGGTTTGAACCCATGCCGTCACTTTTGATGGCTTTTACTCATCTCTCATCTCTCCAGCTCGGATCAGTGTGCAGTATGGATTTTGAAGGTACCCCCGTGTTTTTTTTGTTTGTTTTTAGAGATTTTTTTTTCGTCTCGTTTTTTTAGCGCGGGCTCCCCTTTAAGATTCATAGGACTGTGAGGATGGGGTTTGAACCCTTGCCGTCACTTTTGATGGCTTTTACTCATCTCTCCAGCTCGTATCAGGGTCCGGAATGGATTTTGAAGGTACCCCCGTGTCATGTTTTTTTTTATTTTTTTTATTTTTTTTTTTTCGCTGCGGGCTCCCCTTTAAGATTCATAGGACTGTGAGGAGGGGGTTTGAACCCATGCTGTCACTTTTGATGGCTTTCACTCATCTCTCATGCTCGGATCAGGGTGCGGTATGGATATTGAAGGTACCCCCGTGATTTTTCATTTTTTTTTGAGAGATTGTTTTTTCGTCTTGTTTTTTTGGCGCGGGCTCCCCTTTAAGATTCATAGGACTGTGAGGAGGGGGGTTGAACCCATGCCGTCACTTTTGATGGCTTTTACTCATCTCTCATCTGTAACAGCACCCCTAATATGAAAGGGGTTAACGCCGTCTAAGACCTTCCCTCTCCTGGACACACATTCGCTACCGATCCTCCACAGTCAGGCGACCACTTCCCATAGGAATAATCCTTCCAAAGAACGAGACAATGCTCTGTATCTTTCCAGAATAGATTGACACTTTGTTGCAAAAATAATACAACTTTTATACAGAGAGAAGCTTCTGACCCTCCTCCCATAATACCCCTCTGACCAGACCCAATTTACATGAGCCAATTAGCTACAGCTGCTGACTCAGACACATGACCTTTCTGTCTTCCAATACACATCTCTTAGACAACAAGTTAGCTAATCCCTTTCTAGTTTAAATGATTATGCATGACCCTTTTGTGTTCCCCCAGCCAGACGGTCTGCTAGAGTCCAATACCTATACTTACAGACTTAATTATCACTATTCACAATAGAATGCAATCCCTATAATTACAGGCTTAACTCAAACACGCCACAATAGACAATAGAATGTAATCACACCCAATCACAGCCCACACACAGTATATACCCCATATATGCCATGTATATACAGTATGGGATATGGCTATCACAGATCATGGTGGGGTTCTCATTCACCCTGTGCCCCAAGTGAGACACAGGGTGGTTTACACATAAGAGGCATTGGGGAAGCTGGAGCAAGGGTATCTCATACTTTCTAAGAGCTTCTGGGTTCCCCGGGCCCTCCCGTTGGATCATCTCTCCAGCTCAGATCAGGGTCCGGTATGGATTTTGAAGGTACCCGTGTCATGTTTTTTTTTTTTTTTTTGAGATTTATTTTTCATCTTGTTTTTTTGGCACGGCTCCCCCCGCTCCCCTTTAAGATTCATAGGACTGTGAGGAGGGCGTTTGAACCCATGCCGTCACTTTTGATGGCTTTTACTCATCTCTCCAGCTCGGATCAGGGTCCGGTATGGATTTTAAAAAGGTACACCAGTGTTTTTTTGTTTTTTTTTCGTCTTGTTTTTTTGGCGCTAGCTCCCCTTTAAGTCTTAGAGAGCTGAGAGTCTGCTGGAGGCTGCTAAAAGATTCAACAAGGACAGTTAAAACCTTGGGGTGAAGACCCATCCACAAACTATGTGCCTTTTTACTTTTACTTTGTGCTGAAAATAAGCAGACTTTATTTTGTATTTTTAGGCTTGTGTGCTGTTGGAAGCCTGATTTAGATTTTCTTGCTGAAAATAAAAGCCTTTTTGTTTAAAGTTTAACGGCTTGCACTCGGTCCTGTGGAGCTACGATCCCCCAAACTTTACAACATAAATATGTGAAAAGTGTGGTGTGCATTTGTATTCAGCCCCCGAGTCAATACTTTGTAGAACCACCTTTCGCCGCAATTACAGCTGCAAGTCTTTTTGGGTATGTCTCTACCAGCTTTGCACATCTACAAAGTGAAATTTTTGCCCATTCTTCTTTGCAAAATAGCTCAAGCTCTGTCAGATTGGATGAAGAGTGTCTGTAAACAGCAATTTTCCATAGATTCTCAATTGAATTTAGGTCTGGACTTTGACTGGGCCATTCTAACGCATGAATATACTTTGATCTAAAACATTCCATTGTAGCTCTGGCTGTATGCTTAAGGTTGATGTCCTGCTGGCAGGTGAACCTCTGTCTCAGTCTCAAGCCTTTCTGCAGACTCGGACAGGTTCTCATCTAATATTGCCCAGTATTTTCTCCATCCATCTTCCCATCAACTCTGACCAGCTTACCTGTCCTTAGCTGAAGAAAAGCATCCCCACAACATGATGCTGCCACCACCATGTTTCACGGTGGGGATGGTGTGTTCAGGGTGATGTGCAGTGTTAGTTTTCTGCCACACATAGCATTTTGCTTTTAGTCCAAAAAGCAAAATTTTGCTGTCATCTGACCAGAAGACCGTCTTCCACATGTTTGCTGTGTCTCCCACATGGCTTCTCGCAAACTGCAAAAAGGACTTCGTATGACTCTTTCAACAATGGCTTTCTTCTTGCCATTCTTCCATAAAGGCCAGATTTGTGAAGTGCACAACTTTAATAGTTGTCCTGTGGACAGATTCTCCCACCTGAGCTGTGGATC
Source organism: Rana muscosa (assembly GCA_029206835.1). Classification (NCBI taxonomy): domain Eukaryota; kingdom Metazoa; phylum Chordata; class Amphibia; order Anura; family Ranidae; genus Rana; species Rana muscosa. Next base: position 306,855,296 of record CM055125.1, on the reverse strand, counting down.
TCTGCAGCTCCTCCAGAGTTACCATGGACCTCTTGGCTGCTTCTCTGCTTAATGCTCTCCTTGCCTGGCCTGTCAGTTTAGGTGGACAGCCGTGTCTTGGTAGGTTTGCACTTATGCCACGCTTTACATTTTCGGATGATGATTGAACAGTGCTCCACGAGATGTTCAAAGCTTGGGATATTTTTTAATAACCTAACCGTGCTTTAAACTTCACAACTTTATCCCTGGCCTTCATGATGCTGTTTGTTCACTAAAGTTCTCTAACCTCTGAGGGCTTTACAGAACAGCTGTATTTATACTGAGATTAAATTACACACAGGTGGACTATTTACTAATTAGGTGACTACTGAAGGAAATTGGTTCCACACTTCAGATATTTATTTGTAAAAAAAAATTGAAAAACTTTCATCATTTTCCTTCCACTTCACATTTAGGTGCCACTTTGTGTTGGTCTATCACATAAAATACATTTAAGTTTTTGGTTGCAACATGACAAAATGTGGAAAATATCGAGGGGTGTGAATACTTTCTCAAGGCACAGTAGCATACAATGAGTAAAACACGTTAGCAGCTTTGTGTAGAAATGTTTTATTTGCATTAATGACAAAATAGAACTTTTTACATCAGGACAAACCACACCACAAGTCCCAAATGATTGTTCACGCTTGGATGTTGCCCTTTGCAGTGTATGCGGTGTAGTACACCAAAATGCCAACGAGTGCAGCAAGTACCTCTGTAGACACCCATGGACCATTCCAAGCACCCTATTGGAAAAAAATAAATAAATCAAGCCATAAGAACCATAGATTGCCAATACACTAAATATGAAGGTGACATGATGGTTACCCAGTTAAGCCCAAACTAATATTTGTGAATACTATGCAACTGCAACATATGCCACTGACAGACAGTTACTCACCTGGTTTGAATATTTTGGCTGATAAGGTTAACATATTAAATTCAAAAGCAATTTGCAATGCATTTGGGATCTATGGCCATCTAGAGGCATTTAGAAACAAGCATCTTGGAAAAAGGATATACCAACATTTCCACTCTTATGCCTGGTACACACAATGAGATTATTGGACGAATGTTCGGCTTTTTTTCCCCCATGCTAATCACAAATTGAACCTGAATACTTTACTAAAGTCACGAAAATTCTCGTACGACAGAATAAAAATTTGGCAATGATGTCATGTGTTGTAGTGCATTTGTATTGCATTTTCGGACAACTGTACTGATAAAAAACGAAAATTGTACGATCGGGCGTGCATGTCCGATCAAATAATAAAATCGGATGAACTGTCCTGATCAGCTCAGTATTTCTAGTACCATTTTCTTATCACTTTAGTCATACTGGAAGATATGCCATCCATGTAGGAGTCTCTACTTATTTCGGTAATAAGACCTACTAACACATATGCCTTTGGGCTAGCATCACTTTAGCACACGCTACACTACGATGAAGTATTGCAGCATCACCATAAAAGGTATCGCATTTGCATACATATTTTAACTGCTTCCAATCTGCATCATTGTAAAATGACGAGAGGGGCGGAAACCCTATTGTTATGACGTCCTCCCAAGAACGGGCCACGCTCCTATGTGATCTGTCACCTGCTGTGTCCGATGGATGACTAATCAGTGTACCGGCCCACTGCCGGTACCATGTGACCAAACACTGCAGATCACATGACAGTTGCAAACCATGAATAGCTTCCTTTCATGCCATTCATTGTATACAATTGTGTTGCTACCTGTGATTGGTCACAGTGATCACATGGTACAGACAGGGCCAATCGCAGACCATTTTTACCATGTGATTAGCAGTGGCAATCACAACAATAGACAGTGTCTACACACTGCCATTCAGTAAAAATATTTGCTTAGAGCAGTGAAATTCACTGCTCTAAGCAAACGAAGTATGTAAAGTAATAAAATTAAATCCTGATCAACTCCAGAGCGGTACAGTGTTACCACTGTATGGCTCTCGTCACAAAATGTCACCAGTCAGTGTCCCTGGTCAACCCAACACCAGTTAGTTGACAACACTGTACTGCATTGGTGACAGCATGTACAACTTAAAAAAAAAATACACCATGCCTCTTACTAAATACCTCAGACTGGCTACTTGCCATTTGGGGGGTATTTGTACTGTCCTGTCGTTTTCGGGTCGCAAGGAATTAGACTGTCAGAACATGAGGATTAATTGATTTTCAGATATATATCCCAAAATTTGTGGACTGTATAACTTTACTATAGACTGTGTACACACCTAGCCTATAATAAGACTTACCGTATATACTCGAGTATAAGCCGATCCGAATATAAGCCGGGGCACCTAATTTTACCACAAAAACTGGGAAAACTTCTTGACTCGAGTATAAGCCTAGGGTGTCCATCTGCATGCCTCACTTTGCCTCACTGTGTCCATGACTAGACTGACGTTTAACATGGGAGTCTATGGAAGGAGTGCCCGGCTATGAAAAATCGGTGCTCCCCGGCCGTAGGTCCCCCAACCAAAAAACTTTGCACACTTAGAGGAGAAATGGACTACATGTGTGCCAAGTTTCGGGTCCAGGGGACCTACAACCGGCTGGTACCGGGTCCCCAAATTCACAGGAGAAATTACCATTTAACATGGGAGTCTATGGAACCAGGTGCCCAAAGTCCGGGAGATCAGGCGCAAAAAGGTGACTCGAGTATAAGCCGAGATGGGGGGGGTCATTTTCAGCACAAGAAAATGTGCTGAAAAACTCGGCTTATACTCGAGTATAGACGGTACCTGTAGGTACAGTGAATATCTCCTAAACTTGCACTGTTTAGGAGATATTCACATGGGATGTAGCCGGTGACATCACTGGCGCATGTGATCGGAAGGGATGGCATACCTGTGCCGTACCCTCAGAGCTCCGTGCCGGGGCCACGGCTTGGCCATTCATGCAGCCAGAGTCCACAAACCCGGAAGACGGGGTGAAGATGGAAGCCTTGTCAGCAGTGCTGGAAGACTTCGTTCTAAGGTAAGTATTTCATAATGTGCTAGTATGCAATGCATACTAGCACATAATGCCATTGCCTTGCAGAGGTTTGTTTGTTTTTCTTTTAATGTCCAAGTCTGGTTTATAAATCTCCCTCTGATATGTACAAAGTATTTTGCTCATAATACAAGCTAGGCTGAAAATTTGCTACGGGCTGGTTCACAACAGATGCAGTCCAGTGCGTTTTTAACCACTTGCTTACTGGGCACTTCTACCCCCTTCCTGACCAGGCCAATTTTCACACTCTCACACTTTGAATGACAATTGCGTGGTCATGCAACACTTTACCCATATGACATTTTTATAATTTTTTTTCACACAAATAGAGCTCTCTTTTGGTGGTATTCAATAACCACTTCATTTTTTATTTTTTGCCAAATAAACAAAAAATATATATTTCTCTTTTCATCCATGGACGAACACAGCCTTCTTAAGTCTTGACAGTTGGGTTATGTTCCTGTTCATAGGAGAGGACTAGGCAGACATGTTAGATATTTCAATACATGTTACTTTAACAGAGTTGAACAGCCCCACCCAGGGGGCGGTCCCTCCAGACATAACCCTCCGCCCTGCAGCATGCAGCCTCAGTTTTGTTCTGCTTAGCAGAGGAGATGGAAGTGGCTCCCTTTGGGCCCAGAGTCCTGAAGAAATGTTTTATTTTATTTTATTTTGTGATTCTTCTATCAACAGTCGGCTGGGCGACAGGCTGGATATATAGATCCTTGTAGTCTTCCCAGTTCGACCAGTGAGCGTGTACAGTCCCTTGCAAATAGGTGTCGGGTCTCTCACGACATACCTCATGGCTCCAGGGGTGGCCGGGGAGCTTGTGCTCTGGGGTCCACATGACTGCGGGAGGGGGGAAGGGGTTGTTGGAAATGTTTTAGTTTTTGTGGAGAGTGGCATAAAGGTGGAGAAATAACACTATATGTCAAGAAACATGGAAGAGACGCATTAGAGAAAGGAATACACGTAAAACACTAAAGGAAGTGCCAATAGGGGGGAGGGGGGAAGGTTTCACAGCAAAAGGAGAGTCCGGTCACCTTAGAGGTCCTCTACAAGGGACCCAAATAGGGCAGGTGGGGGGGAGAGGGGAGGGGGGGCTGGAGGAGGGAGGGGAGAGGGTGTGAATGGTACATAGTGAAAATTGAATTCACCAAAATATGTATTTATATTTTTTGGGGCAGGGGGGTGGTGAGAAGGAAGGTATGGTTGAATAGGGCACTAGAAAGAGTAGATTCACAAAAAACACGCTTATGTAAATCGATATTATTAAAGTATACACGGGCACGGTGGGAGGCATTCTAAAAGGGGAAGAAACAGAAAGGGGGGATGGTGATGCATAATAGTGAGAATAGATCTCCCAATCAGGGAAAAAGCATTAAAGGTGTGTTCATGGAATGTCCGAGGGGTAAAAGATCCAATAAAAAAACAGGCAATTTTCTCAGACGCCGATAGTAATAACATCAAAATACTATGTCTGCAGGAAACACACCTGGATAAGGGAACCGTTAATTTGTTAAAACACAGGAAATAGACTCAATACCACTCCACACACACCGCTTATTCAAGGGGTGCGAGCATGTTGATAGATTCCGGGATGGTGTTTTCCTGCAGCCATAGTAAGGTCGACACCGAAGGACGTTATGTGTTTCTTCATTGCCGGATAGAGACAAGGGAACATGTGGTGGCAAGCATATATATTCCCCCTCCGTTTGGCACAGAAATTTTGTGGGACCTGATGGAGTTTGTTGTGGACAGGCCGGGAGTGCCTGTAATAGTGGCAGGAGACTTTAACATGACCATGAACAAAAATATGGACAGATTCCCGGCGGGTCCCCCCTCTGGACAGACGGTCGGTAGCCCTCTTTTCCAATTTTGTGGGGAGATGGGACTGATTGATGTATGGAGGAGGAGACACCCAGAGGAAAAACAATTCTCCTGCCACTCAAGGACACACTCGACTCTGTCCAGGATAGATCTTGTACTCTGTAATGAAGAGGCGATGATGGAGTTAGGAGAGGTGGCATATGAACCCAGAAGCATTTCGGACCACTCCTCAATGATCTTTGAAATAAAGATGAATAGAGGATACAATAAAAGGGACTGGAAGCTAAATCCATTCTGGCTAGAGGTAATTAAAGAACTGGAGGGAATAAGTGGTAGCTTGAAAGAGTTTATAGCAGCAAATACTGGCTCTGCCTCAACGGGAATAATCTGGGATACCTTGAAAGCATTCCTGCGGGGAATCCTGATTCAAAAAATATCGCTTATTAAAAAACAGATGCGTGCCAAGGAACTCGCTGCGAGTGAAAAGGTGAGGAGCTCAGAGATTAGTTATATAAGTAACCCAAGCATGGAGGAACAGAAGAAATGGCTAGAGGCGCAGGAGGAATACAAAAAAATAAGAAAGGCAGAAAATAAAAAACTATTTCAGAAACAGAATTTTTTTGGCGAGGGTGAGAGAGTGGGGAGGATCCTGGCCTTGACTGTGAGGGCCGATAATCCCCCATCTACTATCCCAGCGATTTATGATGAGGATGGGGAAATCAAGAGAGGCACACCAGAAATAACGCAAGTGTTTAAAAAATACTACCAGAATCTGTACAGCAGTACCTGGCATAACAGTAGAGAGGGGGAAATGGACACCTTCTTCGCAGGCCTGAAGATACACCGGCTGACAGGGCAAGATAGAGAGGGGTTGGAGGCACCACTGACACTGGAAGAGATACAATTGGCAACAAAAGAAATGGTGGGTCAAAAGACACCGGGCCCTGACGGCTTGCCAATAGAAATATATAAAACCTACAGTGAGGTGCTGCTTCCAAAACTGCTGGAGGTATTCAACTGGGCAGTTGAGGAGGGGAAAATGCCCTGGTCCATGGAAGAGGCAACCATAATAACACTATTGAAAGAAGGGAAAGACCAACTGGAGGCAAATTCCTATAGACCGATATCTCTTCTGTGTGCAGACACAAAAATTCTGGCTAAAATACTGGCAACAAGGCTAAATAAGATAGTTACAAAACTGGTACATCCTGATCAAACAGGATTTATACCAGGAAGGTCCACCAGTTCTAATATTAGAAGAGCATTCTTAAATATCCAGTTGCCAGTAGAAGAAAGAGGGGCAAGAGCAATCCTGTCCTTGGATGCCACAAAGGCATTCGATAGCCCTGAGTGGCAATATCTGTGGAAGGTGCTAGAAGAGTATCGGTTTGGCCCTAAGTTTATTCAATGGATTAGGTTATTGTATGGGAATCCCAGGGCAAAGATAAGGCTCAACGGTGAGTGCTCAGACTGGTTCCGATTGGCAAGGGGGACAAGATAGGGATGCCCGTTGTCGCCCCTGCTTTTCACCCTAGCCTTGGAGCCATTAGCCACTACGATAAGGACTTCACCGGGGATAAAAGGGTTTAAAAGGAAGTTAGTAGTGGAGAAAGTCGCATTGTATGCAGATGATATTCTGCTCTTTCTGGGGGATACACAGACCTCATTGGTGACAGCAATGAATATCATAGGGGAATTTGGGAGATTCTCGGGGCTAACAATAAACTGGGATAAATCCGCACTCCTGCAGTTAGAGCCCCTGAGAGGGCAAATAGACCAAGTGAAGGTGGTGTCCCAGATAAGATACTTAGGAATAAACATGACAAAGGACCCTGGGCAATACATAGGGGGAAATTTAGTGCCATTACTGACAAAGTTGAGACAAAAATGCAGGGTGTGGAACCGGCTTCCTTTATCAGTAGCTGGAAGCAGTAACTTGGTAAAAATGGTGTGGATGCCGCAAATTCTATACATCTTACATAATTCCCCAGTATGGATCTCAAAACGGTGGTTTAGGAAGATAGAAGGGGTATTCAGGGAATTGATCTGGAGGGGAGGAACAGCAAGGATCTCACTCCGAGCTCTACAACATCCAAGGGAGAAGGGGGGATTGGCCCTCCCGAACCCCAGATATTATTTCCTAGCTGCTCAGTTGCAGTATATGAGGGGCAGTAATCAGAGGGAAGGAAGAGGAGTAGGAACAAGTGTAGTCCTGAACGATACAAGCCATGACACGGAAGTTGAGGCAGACTCATTTTATTCTAGATGCCCCACAGTTTAATTGATGGTTAAATGTTGGAAAGAGGGCAAGAAGATCTTGGGATACACAGGCTTCTCTGAATTTTCCCCCATCTGGGATAATAGAAACCTACAGGAACTTAAAGCCATGGGAAAGGTTGAGGAGTGGGACAGATTAGGTGTACACTTGCTGGAACAACTATTTGCCACCGGTAGAATAAAAACATTCCAAGAAATAAGAGGAGTATGCGGTCCCAAATAGATCCTTTTACAGATATTTACAAATTAGGCATGCGCTAAACGCACAGTTCGGACATAGTTTACCGGAATTGAATGTTATGACCATCCTCCGAAGCTTAGTGAACGCAGAGACTGCCAGAGGAGTGATTTCAACCATCTATGACTCCCTAGAAAGGGCTGATCGAAGCGAGATATTGGTTAATAAAATTAGGGACAAATGGGAGAAGGATGTGGGCACAATCTCACAAGATCAATGGGATCAAATACTGGAAACAGGGCCCGGATTGTCAATGTCTCCCTCCCAGATCATGTCCCAGCTCTACCTGATACATAGGGCGTATTACACGCCCCAAAGAATGTTCCAGTTTGGCAGGAGATTAGACCCAGGATGCCAGAGATGTGGTCAGGACAAAGGAGACCCAATACATATGGTCTGGAGATGCCCTAAGTTGTACCAATATTGGAAGAAAATAGTCGAAAAGATAAATATAGTATTTGGGACACCTCTGCAGCCGGAGGCTAGGCTATGCGTGCTGGGTCTTGTGGAAGAGGGGGGACCTTCAAAGGATGAGCGTACAGCGATAAGGAGATGCTTGTTTCAGGGAAGGAAACTTATTGAACAGAAGTGGCAAGCAGTAAGTCCCCCTACAGCAATAGAATGGGAGGAGGTAGTACATGACACTATAATAAAAGAAGAATTCATATACACTAAAAGAGGTAACAAAAAGAAATTCAATAATATATGGGATAAATGGATAGAAGTGGAGGCATGTGGGGGGGGGAGGGGTGGACGGAGGGGGAATGGGAATGAGTAGGAGAATGTATTAATACATGACAAAACACATATATATTGGAATACAGAAATAAATGGATGTATAAATGATATGGCAAAGATATAAAAAAGTATTTGATATATTAAAAAAAAATACATTCACAGTTTGTGTATGTATTATTACTCTGTGTCTGCGTGGGTTTCCTCCGGGGTCTCCAGTTTCCTCCGACGCCCCAATGGTGTGCGTGCCTTTGGCACTTTGCACAGCATAAACATGTTCAATATGTTCACGGATACTAAAATACATACACGGTATGTGTATGTACTATACTCTGTCTGCGCGTGTTTCCTCCGGATACTCCGGTTTCCTCCCACGCTCCAATTGCGCGCTTTGGTGCAATACACAGTATAAACTGTGTGTTTGTACAATCAGCACTTATCAATGTAGTAGCTGCTGGAACATCCACTGAGGTGTCAGTAGTTTTTTTTTTTTTGGGGTCGCGTTGACCGACCCGCTCTATATAGGTTTTTAAGGACTGGGGATTGCCGCAGAGGTCCTTTTTGGTCCCTCAGCGCACAGCGGTCCGTTATTCCTTTGTAGAGCATTTTTAAAAAAGATATGGGTTTTTCCCCATGAAGTTGACCCCCTGGTATCAGGGGTACCACTATCCCGATAGGGGGACACCTGCCTTTAGGAGGTGATCAGGAGCAGTGGCTCGGACCGTGTTCGCCACGCTGGGGTCAGCGTTGCGCCCGTTAGTAGCTGCGTCTCTGGTGTCTGACACTCACTGAATGGGCATAACTTTTGTACCAGACAGTGGAGGAGCTTCAGCTTCCTCTAAAAGTTGTGACACTGGCCGACCAGCAGGTGCGCCACCTGAGGGGGCTGATATACTAGTCTGCTGACTGAGTTTCTATGGAAGCTCTGACAGATTTGCCATTCAAAGGCTAAGAGTAGGGGCACGCCGTAAGCCGGGACCTTCCTTCCCCAATATATTGCAGTGTTTTTGAGGGTTGTCATACCCATACCGCCGCAGGACAGGTTTCAGGGATTCTACTCGAATCTATTCATGGTCCTAGAAGAGGACGGAGTCGTCCAACCTTAGGCCTCAAGGCCCTTAATGCCTTTGTGTAGCCTTCCGTTTTTTCCGGCCACAGAGTTTGCGAAGTGGTCTCTTCATACAAGATTGATGTTTTCTTTGTTCCCCGAATGGTTTCTTTGCCCTACCGTCTAATCGGACTGCCCTGATGGGGCAGTTCAAGTCTTGTTGGGGATTCAGAAATTCGGTTTGGAGTCGGTTCGCTCCATCCAGGGGACCTTCTGATGTCCCTGGACTTCAGGGACGGGTGCTGGGTCCCCATATGTGACAGGCACCGGAGGTTCCTGCGTTTAGTGGTCAAGGGGAACCACTATTAATTTATGACTCTCCCTTTTGACCTAGTGGTAGCACGAAGAGTTTCACCAGGGTGCTCGCTCCGATTCTAGCCTTGCTGAGTCAGCGCAGAATTGTTTTTGTTGGTTCTTTGCATGGTCTTCTTTTATAACCCGTTTCCAGGTTAGAATTAGAGGAAAACGTGTCTATAGTCAGACAGACTCTCCCAGACTTCGGGTGGATGCTGTACCTCCAGTTATCGGTACTAGTTCAGACTCAGCGCCTAGAATACCTGGGGCTGGCTCTGTGCTCAGAGGCGAGAGTTTTCTCCCTCCAGAGAGGTTGCGGATGCCTCAGGCTGCAGTGAGTTTGATCTCATGATGGCCCCCCTTCGAGGCAGTACCGTTTTCCCAGGTCCACATTTGGAGGGGAGATTCTGTCCTATTGGAACACATCCCCATTGTCTCTGGATCATCAGATTCAGGTGAATCGCCTAGTCAGGGCCTCTCTGACTTGGTGGCTGACATTCCCGGCATTTCTGTCCAGGAAGTTTTTTCCTTCTATTCTATTGAACTGTGATTATGATCCAGCCTCACAGGCTGGGGAGGGGAACGAGCGAGTCTGGGGGTCCAGTCGGTCCAAGGTCACTGGACGAATCCCGTCTGCCGGTCGATGTTCGGGAACTTCGGGCGATTAGGATATGTCTCTCTTCGTAGTCGTGGAGACTACAAGGGCGCCCGATCAGGATCTAGTCGGACAATGCCAAGGCTGTGGCTTATGTCAACCGTCTGGACATTCTGCGGTAGACGGGAAGAAGCATGCCGGCTCTGTCGGCCGCCTACATTCAGGGTGTAGAACTCTAACTGATGGACTATTTGAGTCGCCAGTTGCTGAACCAAGGGGAATGCTCATTCCATCCGGAGGGGTGTCTACTAGGTCGTGGACCTCCTGGCTTCTCGACTCAATCGCATGATGTCGAGATTCGTGGCCAGGTCCAGAGATCCCTGGGCAGACGCGTTGGTGGCCCTTCGGGGTCAGTATCGGCTAATTTATGCCTATCCCCCACTGATGTTGCTTCCGCTCCTCAATGTGCAGATCGAGGGGATCCCGGTGATCCTAATCGTTCTAGATTGGCCCCCGGCGTCCTTGGTACGCCGACTTCGTACGCCTGGTGGTGAAGACACACTGGCGGCTGCCAATGTGGGAGGACCTTCTGTCTCAAGGTCCCATACTTCATCCTGCCTTACAGCCGCTGGCCTTATGGCATGGCTATTGACAGCCAGTTCCCCATACCTGCTTTAGAGATTGCACCTCAATCGGTTCCTTCCCTCACATTTTTGGGGATTGTGAAAAAGCATCCCAATTATGGAAACGACTCGTGAAATTTTCCTCTAAAATTTCAAACAAAATTATAACCCTTACCCTTCCCAACTGTCTCTTGTTCGCCCCGATCTTAGGTTTGAACACATTTCAATTAAGAATAGTCCATACAATTTGTGTATCCATCCATTGGCTAATAGCTTATCATTGGAAATCCCCATCGTTACCAATTTCAGAATAAATGACATTTACCTTATGGTAAAAAAAAAATCATACCTTACATAATACCACGCACCTACTGGATAAAAAATGGAACCTATGGTTCACATACTCAGACTACCTTTTAGACCCAAACTAAAATCCCCTCTCATAATCAATTCTTTTATGCACGGAAATAACTCCACATTCCAAAATACTACTGAATCATTTATTTTCTATTTGTAATAAAATGTAAAAAAAAAAAAATATAAAATTATTATTATTAATAATAATAATAATAATAATAATCTTTTCCCACAACGCTTTATTCTGTCATAAATCATAATTATTGATTGAATATACTGCAATTCTCTGATGTCATGACAATGTTTGTACCATTATTTTGTACACAATAAAAAAGTTTGTAAACAAAAATGTCATTTGGGTACAGTGTTGCATGACCGCGCAATTGTCATTCAAAGTGCAACAGCGCTGAAAACTAAAAATTGGCCTGAGCAGGAAGGGGGTGAAAATGTCCTAAATTGACGTGGTTAAAATGATATATGATATATAATATATATATATATATATATATATATATATATATATATATATATATACACATATATACATATATACTATGTGACAGCAGGAAGGTAAAGTCACCTGGTTGCATCCAGGGGGGTAGATATATTTCGCCCAGATTCAGGCTTTACGCCGATTTATACAACTAGGTGGAGAGTTGTATAAGGCTAGTGGGCTCATTGATGACTCATACCTCTAGGGAGAGGGCTGGGCGTCGTGCAGACAGGGAGTTGATGAGGCCAGCTGAAGCTTGTCAGCTCATTTAGGCCTCTATAAAAAACTCCCAGATTCATTAGATGTTAGCTCATGCCTGGAAGCAGACCTGTGTGGACTGTCTAGGGAGAGTGAACCCCTGTGCGGTGAGAGAAAGCCTGTGTGGCTATATTTTGCTTGGACATTTAAAACCAGGGACTAGGACAGCACTAGGCTGATCCCAGTCGTTAGTTAGGAAACCTGTAAGTTTAGTCAGAGGTCAAGTTGACCAGGATTTATTTTGTTTATGTTTTTTTTGCCTTGCTGTGTTTTTGTCACTGTAAATAGAAAATAAACCGCACCTTTTTGATTTTGAAAACCACAACCTCCGTCTGCTGGGCCTGTTTTTGGGTGGGGAGCCCATCCCGGGGGTCACACATACCCGCTGCCGAGCTAACCCCCTCACAGTTGGTGGAGAACCAGTGGCAGTTTTTTTTTAAGCCAGCATGGAGGAGATACTGAAACAGCTGGCTCTAGCAAATGCCAATCAACAGCAGACAAATGCAGGTTTGCAAAGGAGCCTTGCAGCCCAGCAGCAAGCTCATCAACAGAGCCTTGCAACTTTACAACAGAGTCTGGAGGCTCAGCAACAAGCCCAACAGCAATCTGAGGCCCGCTTCATAGACCTGTTGCAGAAGCAAGAGCAGAGACTACAACAACAGATGGAAGCAGTAATGCAGCAACGTCCGCAGACCAGTGAGGAAAGCCGTCCCACTAATACCGCGTCCTTTGGGGTGAGTCGTTTATTGACAAAAATGACTGGAGAGGATGATCCAGAGGTATTTTTGACCACATTTGAAAGGACCGCTGAAAGAGAAAAGTGGCCTGAGGAGCAGTGGGCTGGACTAGTGGCTCCTCTGTTAACTGGTGAATCGCAGAAAGCTTACTATGACCTAGAGCCTAACCAAGCAAAAGACTATGTGATGCTAAAAGCTGAAATATTGGCAAGGCTGGGTGTCACCCTGGCTGTCCGGGCTCAGCGTGTGCATAACTGGACTTTCCAGCTTGGAAAACCCCCCAGGTCTCAAATGTATGATCTCATTCACCTGAGCAGAAAGTGGCTACAGCCAGAGACTTTGTCCGCACCAAAGATTGTGGAACGTGTTGTAATGGATCGGTTTTTGAGAGCTCTTCCTACTGCCATCCAAAAGTGGGTAAGCCATGGAGACCCAGAGACGGCCGATGGTCTTGTGGATCGTGTGGAGAAATACTTGGCTACAGAGAACCTGACGGCCTCTTCCAGAGACACTCGGACTTTCCACCCTAAGACCAGACCATCCCCAGGGGCGGATAAGATGATTCCAAGGGGTAAGGGTGGAGAGAGTGAGAGGGTGGGAGCTCTACCCCAAGTTTGGCGAGAACAGCCTGGGAAATCAGCGGCTCAAGAGGCGGCAAGAAGGATCGTTTGCTACCGCTGCCGGCAAGCGGGACATATTGCAGCAAATTGCCCGGTTTTGGAGGAACCCATGCAGTGTGACTTTCTGACGGGCAGACGTCAGTCGCTGTGTGCGACAGTCGCATGCACTGCCATTCGGGGAACTGAGAAACATTTATGCAAAATGTGTATTAATGGTAGAAATGTTGTGGTATTGCTGGATTCAGGTAGCCTTGTGACCCTGATAAAGGCTGAGTTAGTTAAAACAGAGGTCTCTGGGAATAGCAAGGTAGCCGTTATTTGTGTGCATGGGGACACCCGAGAGTATCCAGTGACTACAGTGTGTTTCGAGACCCCCAAAGGTACCCTCTCTCATCCAGTGGGCTTAGTATCTCAGTTACCGCATGACGCCATTGTGGGAAGGGATTTTCCGAAGTTCTGGGAACTGTGGGATGATCCTGAGCCCCCCACTGGTGCCCCTATGTACCAGGAATGTGATAGCCAGAACTCCCCTGAGAGTGGTGAGGACTCTCCGGAATTTCCCTTGTCAGTATTGGCAGGGGAGACTCAAGAAACTGGAGAGGAGCCCACCTCCTCAGACGAAAACCTACCGTCTGTGGAGTTTTCTGATCTTGAGGTTCACAGGGAAAACTTTGCCACAGAACAGTTGAAAGACCCCGCCCTAATAAAGGCACGGGAAAACGTAGTGAAAATAGATGGCGAGTTAGTGAACCCAGATAATACCGGCACTTACCCATACTTCAGCGTAGAGAAGGACCTACTGTATCGGGTGGCAAAAAGGGCAGAAGAAACCGTTGAGCAGCTTGTGGTGCCCAAACCTTACAGGAAGTTGGTGTTGGAGTTGGCCCATGGGCACATTCTTGGAGGTCATCTGGGGACAGAGAAAACCCGAGAGAGGGTATTACAGAGATTCTATTGGCCTGGGGTGATGAAGGACATAGAAAATTATTGTTCCTCCTGCCCTGTGTGTCAGAGGTCGGCCCCGATGCCACATTTCCATAGCCCGCTGGTCCCTCTACCCATCATTGAGGTCCCGTTTGAGAGAATCGCAATGGATTTGGTAGGTCCTATAATCAAGTCCGCTAGGGGGCACCAGTACATATTGGTTATAATGGACTATGCCACCCGTTATCCAGAAGCGATCCCTCTCAGAAATACCTCGGCCAAAACCATAGCCAAAGAGCTATCTCTTGTTTTTAGCCGGGTGGGTATTTGTAAAGAACTGCTTACGGACCAAGGTACACCCTTTATGTCCCGGGTTATGAAAGAGCTGTGTAAATTGTTCAAAGTGACGCAATTGCGTACATCTGTGTATCACCCCCAAACCGATGGGCTGGTTGAAAGATTCAACAAAACCCTAAAACAAATGTTGAAGAAAGTGGTGGATAGAGATGGAAGGGATTGGGACTGTTTACTTCCTTATTTGATGTTTGCTATTAGGGAGGTGCCCCAATCCTCTACGGGATTCTCCCCCTTTGAGTTACTGTATGGGAGACACCCAAGAGGGCTGTTGGATATTGCCAAGGAAACTTGGGAAAGTGAGAGTTCTCCCCACAGGAGTGTGATTGAGCATGTCGCCCTGATGCAAGATCGAATTGCACAGGTAATGCCCATCGTGAAGGAACATTTGGCCCAAGCGCAGTTGGCACAGCAGAGAGTGTACAACCGTGGAGCCAAGACCCGTACCTTTTCCCCGGGGGATAGGATATTGGTACTTGTCCCTACGGTTGAAAGTAAATTCCTTGCCAAATGGCAAGGCCCCTACGAGATAATGGAAAAAGTGAGCGAAGTGAATTACAAGGTCAGACAACCAGGAAGGCGAAAGCCCGAACAGATCTATCACGTTAATCTGTTGAAAGCCTGGAGGGATAGAGAGTCCCTAGTCGCAGACACTTGGTCACCAGCTCAAACTGGTTGCGTGATTCCTGAGGTTGGAATCGCAGCCACCTTGTCACAACCCCAACAACAGGAGGTTAAGGAGTTTGTGCTTCGCAACAAGGAGGTATTCTCTGAGCTGCCGGGACAAACATCTGGGGTAGAGCATGACATTATTACCCCGCCCGGTGAAAGGGTGAAGTTAAAACCCTATCGGATCCCAGAGGCCCGACGGGAGGCAATACGGGAGGAAGTACAGAAAATGCTGAACTTAGGGGTGATAGAGGAGTCCCAAAGTGATTGGTCTAGTCCCATTGTGTTGGTGCCTAAACCGGATGGGAGCTGGCGATTTTGTAACGATTTTCGTCAGTTGAACAAAGTTACAAAATTCGACACCTACCCCATGCCACGTATAGATGAGTTGATCGACCGGCTGGGAACAGCCCGATACATGACGACTCTTGACCTCACAAAAGGGTATTGGCAAATCCCCCTGGCCAAGTCGGCCAAAGAGAAAACCGCATTTGTAACCCCAGACGGGGCGTTCCAATATAAAAGAATGCCGTTCGGGTTACAGAATGCGCCGGCCACATTCCAGCGGAAAATGGACCAGATGCTGAGGCCCCATCGGAAGTATGCTGCGGCTTACCTGGATGACATAATTGTCCATAGCACAGATTGGGCCTCACATCTGCCAAAAGTGCAAGCAGTCCTGGACTCTGTTCGGGAAGCAGGGTTTACGGCTAACCCCAAGAAGTGTACCATTGGGCAGGAGGAGGCCAAATATCTTGGGTACACCATTGGGAGGGGAGTAATAAAACCCCAACTCAACAAAGTCGAGGCCATCCAGAGTTGGCCACGTCCCAACAGCAAGAAGCAGGTACGAGCCTTTCTGGGAATCGCTGGGTATTATCGGCGATTCATTCCCCACTTTGCTTCTAAGGCTGTGCCCCTAACCAACCTGACGAAGGGGAAAGGGTCGGTCATGATTAAATGGACCCCCGAGGCTGAGGCAGCATTCCAGTTCTTGAAACAAGCCTTATGTAGCCAGCCAGTGTTGTACTCACCCGACTTCTCTAGAGACTTTGTCGTACAAAGTGATGCGTCAGATGTGGGGTTAGGAGCAGTATTGTCCCAGGTCTGGAACGGGGAAGAGCACCCAGTCATTTACCTCAGCAGGAAGTTGAAGTCCCATGAGGTAAATTACGCCACCTTTGAAAAGGAGTGTTTAGCGGTGAAGTGGGCTCTAGATTCCCTTCGGTACTACCTGCTAGGTAGGCACTTTGACATGATTACGGATCACGCTCCGTTAAAGTGGATGGCTCAAAACAAGGAAACAAATAGAAGAGTGAATAGGTGGTTCCTGGCCCTCCAGGAATTCAACTTCACAGTAAAGCATCGCCCTGGCGTTCAAATGGGGAATGTGGATGCTTTGTCTCGAGTACATGAATGCCTGATTGCTGGTGTTCCAACCCCGAGGTTAAAACAAGAGGGGGGGGTATGTGACAGCAGGAAGGTAAAGTCACCTGGTTGCATCCAGGGGGGTAGATATATTTCGCCCAGATTCAGGCTTTACGCCGATTTATACAACTAGGTGGAGAGTTGTATAAGGCTAGTGGGCTCATTGATGACTCATACCTCTAGGGAGAGGGCTGGGCGTCGTGCAGACAGGGAGTTGATGAGGCCAGCTGAAGCTTGTCAGCTCATTTAGGCCTCTATAAAAAACTCCCAGATTCATTAGATGTTAGCTCATGCCTGGAAGCAGACCTGTGTGGACTGTCTAGGGAGAGTGAACCCCTGTGCGGTGAGAGAAAGCCTGTGTGGCTATATTTTGCTTGGACATTTAAAACCAGGGACTAGGACAGCACTAGGCTGATCCCAGTCGTTAGTTAGGAAACCTGTAAGTTTAGTCAGAGGTCAAGTTGACCAGGATTTATTTTGTTTATGTTTTTTTTGCCTTGCTGTGTTTTTGTCACTGTAAATAGAAAATAAACCGCACCTTTTTGATTTTGAAAACCACAACCTCCGTCTGCTGGGCCTGTTTTTGGGTGGGGAGCCCATCCCGGGGGTCACACATACCCGCTGCCGAGCTAACCCCCTCACAACACACACACATATATATATATATAATTTATATTTTAGATTACTGAACTGGGGGAAATTACTGCGCTAAACCAATCACAAAAATACTACAAAGTATATAGAAAGCTGCCAACACTTAAAGTCAAAGAAATATGGGAATAATTAGTGTAGCGCTAAAAATCAATAATTATTAACTGTGCAATCCATATACATGCCAATACAAAACATTAATGCTACTCGGTGAGTAATAATAAAACCAAAGAAAGTCACTAAATGAATAGTGATCACAAGTGTCCAAAGGTGTAAATGAGGGATGGGTAAAGTCCACCCCAAAATGGAGCTTGGGATAATGAGACAACCGTGATGAGCTGTGGAGTCCTAAGAAATCGATCGTTATAAGTCTGATTGACTCACTGCCATGTCCATTCTATCCGGTAAGAGTACCCATCTTCTTTGGTTGGTGGAGGATACGTTATCACTACGGGTGTTTCAACAGATCATCACGGTTGTCTCATTATCCCAAGCTCTGTTTTGGGGTGGACTTTACCCCCCCCCCCTCATTTACACCTTTGGACACTTGCTTTCACTATTCATTTAGTGGCTTTCTTCGGTTTTATTATTACTCACTGAGTAGCATTAATGTTTTGTATCATTTTTGTATTGGCACGTACAGTGGAACCTCGGATTGCGAGTAACGCGGTTAACGAGCGCTTCGCAATTTCAGCCCTGCATTTCTAAAAATCCTGACTCGGTTTGCGAGTGTTGTCTCGCAAAATGAACAGGATTCAAGACACAGTGGTGTGCAGTACCGCGTTTGGCCTGAGGAGGGGGGGCAGAGCCGATCGGAAAGGTTTGGAAAACCTCATAAATATTCCGTTCCCGAGTGTTTACAAAGCTCTCCGGCGCCCCCCACCTCTGGCCACATGCAGTATTGCATGCCATTGAAGTCAATGCGGAACAAATTATTTTAGTTTCCATTGACTTCTATGGGGAAACTCGCTTTGCTATGAGAGTACTTTGGATTACGAGCATTCTCCTGGAACAGATTATGCCCGTAATCCGAGGTTCCACTGTATATGGATGTAACAAAAAACGGTGAACCCACCTCTCAAGGTTTTAACAGTGGCTGCTAGCCCAATTGTATATATGGAAAAAAAAAAAAAAAAAAAGAGGAAAATACTCCCAAGGGCTTTTGTGCAGAAAGGAAAATTATGAATGTTTACACATGGACTAAAAAGATAGAATTTATTTTATTAAAAAAAAAAAAATTGCTGTTGAAAAACTGCTACGCACATACCGTGTGACATAAAAAAAATTGCAACGGTCGCCATTTAATTCCCTAGGGTTGCTGCTTAAAAAAAACCTAAATAAAAAAATTATAGATATATTATATATAAATAGTGTAGCGCTAAAAAAATAAAATAAACGGTGGAATCCATATACAGTGGGAAAAAGGCGGAAAATACTCCCAAGGGCTTTTGTGCAGCAAGGAAAATTATGAATGTTTACACATGAGTAAAAAGATATAAAATTTATTTTATTCAAAAAGTATCCGTATTACATAATAAAATATCATATAAGGGAAAATTTAATACATTTACATGGAAACGACAATAGGAGCTCTGGTGTACAATAAATGTATGCACGCTCGGTGTCCTCCCCTCCCCTGGTATCCCAGGCAACAGGTTTTCTCTCTTCCGCGTCAGCGGGTCCCATGACCACCTCCAGACGTCGGCGCCATTGCGCATGCGCACCGCTACAATCCAGTGGCAGGTGCGCGTGCAGCATGGGGCTGTTCTGTTTGGCTGTGTTGTCATGAAGTCTGCGGCCATGCTGGTCCTGCCCTCGGGACGCCGGGAAGGCCACATGACTAGTCATGTGACCGCTGTGTTTACTTGGTCATGGCTGGTAGGATGAGCATGGGGCATGGACTGGAGAGCGCGGGCGGACCTTTCAGTGCAGACACAGGTGATAAGGCTTGGGTTAATTACCGTGATCACATAAAAACACCTGGCTGTGAGATACACAACACTCATTTGAACCAACTGATAGGTGCAGTGCATGAGGGTGCTGAGCGTTTTGAATACGGAGGAATCAATAGGTAAATACTTTTTGACCTGATACTCTTTTCTTTATCGTACATCACGGGACACAGAGCGACATAGTAATTACTATGTGGGTTATAGAGCTTACCTTCAGGTGATGGACACTGGCACACCCAAGACAGGAAGTCCCCTCCCCTATATAACCCCTCCCATACCGGGAGTACCTCAGTTTTCTGCCAGTGTCTAAGGTGTTGGTCACGGTTAAACATGTATTCAAGTTGGCTTGTGTATAGGTTCCTTGGGGCCTAGGCAAGCTATTCCGGATCCGTTCAAAGTGCTTCAAAGCCAAAATGGACGGTACCCGGGCCTCGGTGAAGAAGATCAAGGTGTTGCCTGTAGTGCCTCTTAGGAGGGCTGGACCCTGGGTTCCAGTACTCTGGTCAGACCCAATACCAAGAGGGTGCTGTACAGGTCCAGGGGAGTGGTGTTCCTTTCAGTAGGACCCCGGTCTCTGAAGGTCTACTGACATTGCCCGCCAAGAGTCCTGCGGTGGGGAAAGGTAAGTGAAGGTCTCTGACGGACTTGGTTCAGCAGGGAAACTTCAAACTAATGTGTTTTCTGCCTGTAAAGTACCTATGTGGTATTACTTCCTGTTCGTTCCTGGTGCCTAATATTGTAAAACCTGATCTGAATTCATATGGTTTTTAAATAGACATTATGGTAGTATCCTTTTTGGCCACTAGAGGGCAAGACCTCTATGAGATGTCTAACTGGGCTATACCTTGTGACAAAAGTAATGCCTAGACAGATAAAGGAGATCCATTTTGTAAGTATAGCTCCAGGGGCCATCTGTTAATTATTAATATAAATAATATTGATGCGCTAAAATCAACCCTAAATTGACTATACAGATGATCCGTGATAGTTAAATAGCAATAAAACCAACTACAACACATATGCAAAATACAAGTGCAAATATGAGAAATACAAAAATCCACCAGTGAAAAATGCAAATTTGCAAAATAATTACCAAGGCACCCAGATAGGTGCAATCTAGTGCAGTTTATAGTGACCTAAGACACTGCTAGTCCACAGCAGCTCTATGAGATATGACACACACTGATGCAGAAGCCAAAAGAAAAACAACAGAGACTCCTTGGTATGTCCCTCCTATCTGGCTGATCCACGGGTGGGATGGCTGTTTTAATTTCTGATCCAAAAGCAGTCTAAACGGTGAGCTTATACCAATCGAATCATACAAAAAAGGAAAAAGAAGAAATCATTGCGCGATGCTATATATCTAATCAGCAATGATTTCAACACTAGGCGCTTTCACTCACGTGACCAAGGACTTAAAGTGCATAAGTACAGTTCAGCTCAGGCAGAGCGATCTTCCCTCACTGCTCCAGCTTCCAATTTCTCGCTGGTAGCATGATTAGGCTCCTCCCCCTACGCGTTGCGTCACACGTCACGTGACTTAGTCATGGGTTAGCCATGTACCAGGAAGAACCGTATATTTATACACTGTTGACGTACTAGTTGCCATAACGACAATTGGGGGATCACCAAGTCATCATCGCTGACAAACAGTGTGCACATATACTTTACAATATACATGTGATACATAACATTAAAAGACAACTTTAATCGTCTCTTCAGGAGACTACATAATAATATTAATAATCCTCAATTAAAACAATTTAAAACCCAATACTTCACATCACTATTCTTAATCTAATGCTCCCTCCAGTGGTATTTCAATAGTATTACACCCAACTGATAATATACACATTGTAATACTGATATAATTTTTGAACCTAGACAGAACCAATAGTGTACAGTAAGCTCACCGTTCAGACTGCTTTTGGATCAGAAATTAAAACAGCCATCCCACCCGTGGATCAGCCAGATAGGAGGGACATACCAAGGAGTCTCTGTTGTTTTTATTTTGGCTTCTGCATCAGTGTGTGTCATATCTCAAAGAGCTGCTGTGGACTAGCAGTGTCTTAGGTCACTATAAACTGCACTAGATTGCACCTATCTGGGTGCCTTGGTAATTATTTTGCAAATTTGCATTTTTCACTGGTGGATTTTTGTATTTCTCATATTTGCACTTGTATTTTGCATATGTGTTGTAGTTGGTTTTATTGCTATTTAACTATCACGGATCATCTGTATAGTCAATTTAGGGTTGATTTTAGCGCATCAATATTATTTATATTATTCACATTTAGTATTAGAAATACTTTGATTGCGGCTTTAATTATTTGGTTATCCTTAGTTGATTGGTTTCACAGTGGTTTATTTTTGCACTTTACTGTGACAGAAATAAATGTGATAATAGATACTAAAGCGCTAAAAATGGTGCACTGTTAATTATTGCCATGTTGCCTTGTCATACCTGGGGTGGTGCGCATCCTGTTGCTGCGGTGCGGATCTCCCTGTATAGGCGCCGATCAGCCATGAAGGCTTGGAGCAGTTCGCAGCCTTCCTCCTTGTCTACCAATGCCTCTCCATGAGAAAGCGTTCCGGCGCTGCCGGCGCACACGCACGAGGTCTGCAAAGATATAGGGAACGAGTCACGGAGGGAGGGCGGCGCTTGGCGTGATGACGCTCCGTATTTCCCGGTGCGCTTCTGCGCATGTGCGGGCGTCCTCTGCTTTAAAGGTCAGTCTCTGGGAGACACTCTGATAAGAGGACGGACACAGGAGCAGGGGCTGATTGGTGAACAGTTTATTGTTAATGTGGCATTCAACAGGCAGTGATACAGGCATCCCCAAGGCACATTAGTTTAAGACACCTGACTGGCTCATATAGCAGCTTGTACGCTGGACTATAGCTCAGTAATGGGTGCATTTTGGCTGTGAGTACCTCAGCTTTGAGCTTGAGACTATGCCTTCCAAGGGCTCTGGGACTAAAAATCCTAAGAAGCGAAAGGGTTCACCATCGGGCTCTGAGGATCTGGGGCATGCTTCTGCTGTTCCATCCTCCCCTGATAAATCAGGAGGTAGCTACCCGGGGGGAGCCATCAGGAGTGCTAGGTGCTGCGGCTAATCTCAGCTCACCTGCTCCTGTATATGTGACAGAAGAGGCTTTTACCTCAGCTCTGGGAGGATTAGAGCAAAGATTGGCAGCATTAAATCACTTCCTCCCTGCCGGAGAGGAAGTGTGCCAGATCTCCGTCTCCCCCGTTAGAGTATCTAACAGCACAGCAGTTGTCCCATGATGAGATTGACTTGCCTGCAGGGGATCAGGCGGAGGATTCTGCCTCAGAGGAGTCTACTTTAGAAGAACCATTTTCAGCCTCTCAAGCTGAAAAATTGTTAGTTCAGTCCCTAACAGACATGGTTCGGTCCGCTTTTAAGTTGCCCCTTTCAGAACCAGCAACTACGTCCATTTCTTCATTGGGGTCTTTGAAAGCCCCGCAGACTAATTGTTCCTTTACAGTTCATCCGTTATTAGAGGGACTCATTTATCAGTATTGGGAACAGCTTTTTATTCCTCCTAAAAAGTTTTCTGTGGTAAATCCTATGAAGGAAAAGTTCACCAAAAGGTGGAGTCTGCCTACAGTGGACGCTGCCATTTCCTGTGTGAACAAATCCCTGACATGTCCAGTGGACAATGTACAGATGTTTAAGGATCCGGCAGATAAAAAGTTGGAAACCTTATTAAAGACTGCCTTTTCTAAAGCCAGTGCTGTAACTCAGCCTGCAGCTATTGGAGTCTGTCAAGCTCTAAAAGACCAAATTAAGCTGGTTTTAAAAGACATACCAGCTCAGCAGGCTCACGGTCTGGCTGATCTGCCTAGAGCATTATGTTTTGTGGTTGACGCCATTAAAGATTCAATTCATCAGGCCTCCCACCTTACGCTACTGTTAGTACACATGCGTAGACTTCTATGGCTAAAGAACTGGTCAGCCGAGACACCTTGTAACAAGCTCCTGGCTGGATTTCCATTCCACGGGGAGCGGTTGTTCGGGGAAGACTTGGATAAGTATATCCAGAAGATCTCCAGTGGGAAGAGTACCCTTTTACCAGTCAAGAGAAAAGTTCAGGGGTCCTTCCTTCAAACGGCCTACCTCTCCAGTCCCAGGAACTTCAGCCTCTAAACAGTTCCGACGGCCTCCCAGATCAAATCCTGGAGGAAGAGCTCAGGGGCAGGCACAGGGTAATAAAAAACCCTGGAACCGAAGGAGTACTAAACAAACCCCCAAGTCGGCACTATGAAGGGTCGCTCCCACTCAGTCGGGTGGGGGTGGGGGGCGGAGGCTTCAGTTGTTCTGAAGGGCTTGGCGAGAGACGATCCGGGACAGATGGGCTCTCTCCACAGTGTCCCTGGGATGCAAATTGGAATTACAGGAATTTCCTCCCCCTCGGTTTTTAACATCAAACGTCTCAAGAGATCCGCTAAAAAGAAAGTCTCTCCTTTTGGCGTTAGACCGACTATTATCTCCGGTAAAAGAACACGGGTTGGGTTTTACTCGAACCTCTTTACAATCCCAAAGCCCAACGGAGACGTAAGACCCATACTAGATCTTGAGGGTCTAAACAAGTTCCTAAACGTCTGGTCATTCCGTATGGAGTCGATTCGGTCAGTAGCCTCCACCCTGCAGGGAGGAGAATGGTTGGCATCCATCGATATCAGGGACGCTTATCTACACGTTCCTATTTTTCCCGGTCATCAAAAGCTTCTACGCTTTGCGGTGGAGCAACGCCATTATCAGTTCGTGGCACTACCCTTCAGGCTGGCCACGGCACCACGGGTGTTCACAAAGATCTTGGCCCCTCTGTGGGCCGACTTGAGAACTCGAGGTATATCAATAATGGCCTACTTGGACTATCTTTTGATAATAGATCACTCCGTTGCCAACCTAAGAGTAGCTGTACGCAACACGGTCGAATATCTGGAATTTTGGGGCTGGGTCCTCAACCTAGACAAATCAGCCTTGCAACCAGTAAAAAGACTGGAATATATGGGGCTACTCAGACACAGAGCAAAGAATATTTTTTTTGCCTCAGACGAAAATCTCCTCAAAAGGAGCTAATCCAAAGGATCTGTGCAAAAAGACAGCCATCCATTCGTCTGTGCATGCGGTTGCTAGGAAAGATGGTGGCCTCATTTGAGGCAGTTCCATACGCCCAATTCCATTCAAGGAAATTGCAGAATGCCATCTTATCCGCCTGGAACAAGAAGGTTCAAGCCCTAGACTTCCCAATGTCCCTGACTTCGTCAGTACGCAGGAGTCTCTGTTGGTGGTTGGTACCCCAAAATCTACAGAGAGGGAAGTCTTTCATTCCAATCACTTGGAGAGTGGTAACTACAGATGCCAGTCTTCTGGGCTTTGGGGCAGTACTGGAGCAATGGTCGCTCCAGGGAAAATGGTTGGGAGACCGAGAAGACCCTGCCCATCAACCTTCTGGAGATACGGGCGGCCCGTTTAGCCCTGAAAGCATGGACATCCAAACTACGCGGTTCCCCTGTCAGGATCCAAATTGGACAATGCCACAGCTGTGGCGTAAATCACCAAGGGGGCACCAAGAGTCGCGCGGCCCAGAAGGAGGTGAATCATATCCTGATATGGGCAGAAGGTCATGTCCCATGCATATCAGCTATCTTTATTCCAGGAATAGAGAATTGGAAGGCGGACTTCCTGAGTCACCAGCAGTTATCCCCAGGGGAATGGTCTCTTCACCCCACATTTTCCTGACGATATGTCAGAGGTGAGGGAACCCGGACGTAGATCTGTTGGCATACAGATTCAACGCAAAGGTGGACAGCTTTGTATCCCGGACAAGGGATCCGCTCGCTTGCGGGTCGGATGCGCTGGTGTTTCCGTGGGATCAGTTCTCAATGATTTATGCGTTTCCTCCGTTGCAGTTATTACCTCGACTCCTCCGCAGAGTCAGGTTAGAAAAGAAGCCAGTGATTCTAGTAGCTCCGACATGGCCTCTAAGATCCTGGTATGCGAAAATTGTAAGGATGTCTGTGGGGAATCCTTAGATCCTTCCACTTCGTCCAGACCTGCTCTCGCAAGGTCCAATATTCCACCCTTCCTTACAAACTATAAATTTAACGGTCTGGCTATTGAATCCCACATCCTAAAAAAGAGAGGACTCTCTAAATCTGTGGTGTGTACAATGATCAATGCTAGAAAGCCAGTATCCAGACAGGTCTATTATAAGGTTTGGAAGGCGTATGTGGCCTGGTGCGAGGCCAGGAGCTGGCATCCGCGTAAGAATGTCATAGGCAGAATTCTTGACTTCCTACAGAGGGCAGTGGATAGGAATTTAGCCTTAAGTACTATTAAGGGTCAGGTTTCGGCCTTATCGATACTCTTTCAAATGCCACTAGCTATGCATTCGCTAGTTAAAACCTTTTTGCAGGGTGGGACTCGGATCAACCTGCCGGTTAAATCTCCCATGGGACTTAAACTTGGTTCCATCAGCTCTACAAAGACAGCCTTTTGAACCTTTGCTCCACATTCCCTTGGTTCTTCTCACCAGGAAGTTAGCTTTCTTGGTAGCTATATCCTCAGCTAGGAGGGTATCGGAATTGGCAGCTCTGTCTAGTAAGGAGCCATATTTGATTATCCATAAGGATAGAGTGGTTCTACGTCCTCATCCAGCCTTTCTCCCAAAGGTCATGTCAAGTTTTCATTTGAACCAAGAGGTGGTTCTCCCTTCTTTTTTTCCTAAACCTAGTTCTGCGGAGGAAAAATCATTACATTCTTTGGATGTAGGGAGAGCAGTTAAAGTCCATCTTAAGGCCACTGCTCAGATTCGAAAAACTGATGTTTTGTTTATTCTGCCGGAAGGGCCCAGAAAGGGTCAGGCAGTATCAAAATCTACTATTTCAAAGTGGATTCGACAGGTCATTATTCAAGCTTATGGTTTGAAAGGAAAGGTTCCTCCGTTTAAGGTTAAAGCACATTCTACCAGAGCAGTTGGTGCTTCTTGGGCAGTGCATCACCAGGCCTCCATGGCTCAAATCTGTAAGACCGCGACTTGGTCATCAGTCCACACATTCACTAAATTCTATCAGTTGGATGTAAGAGGTCATGAGGATATCGCCTTTGGGCGCAGTGTGCTGCAGGCCGCAGTATAGATCCTCTTGTCTGATGGCGCACAGCTTATGTATGGTGTCTCCCTCCCCTCATTGGGCATTGCTTTGGGACGTCCCACACAGTAATTACTATGTCGCTCTGTGTCCCGTGATGTACGATAAAGAAAATAGGACTTTATAACAGCTTACCTGTAAAATCCTTTTCTTGGAGTACATCACGGGACACAGAGCTCCCACCCCTCTTTTGGGGACACTTATTGCTTTGCTACAAAACTGAGGTACTCCCGGTATGGGAGGGGTTATATAGGGGAGGGGACTTCCTGTCTTGGGTGTGCCAGTGTCCATCACCTGAAGGTAAGCTCTATAACCCACATAGTAATTACTATGTCGCTCTGTGTCCCGTGATGTACTCCAAGAAAAGGATTTTACAGGTAAGCGGTTATAAATCCTATTTTTGTGTCTTGGCATCTTTTTTGCCTAGGATATTATCACTACATAGATTCAGATGTACATACATTTATATGTGCCTTATAGGTGATCCACCTACATGATGACTGCTAGCTGATGTCTGCAATTGGCACTTATCCCCTTCACTGACGACAGAAACAAGATAATATGATACTAGGAGACTAATAATTATATCCTCTCTTGGCATAAATAAAAGGCAATTATAGTTCATCACAGACATATACAGGGGGTCCCCGGGTTACGAACCTGATAGGGACTGTAGGTTTGTTCTTAAGTCAAATTTATTTCTAAGTCGGAACAGTACCTTTTTTATTATTTTTGTATAATTTTCTTATTCTTTACTTTTTAATTACTTTTTTATTTTATTAATTTAATTATTATATCTTATTTTATTTTTTTAATCTTTTTTTTTCACTTAACTTTATTGCTATCACACAGGAGAAAACAATTCCCCGTGTGATAGCAATTTTGGAGGTGACAGGTTCTCTTTATTGACCCTGTCACTTCCAAAACAGGAGTCTTAGCACTGTGCTAGAACTCCTGTCACAGCTGAGATGGGAAGAGCACAGCTCTCCCCTCTCACTGTGTACGTTGGCGGCAGGGAGACAGGACACAGGAGACAGACTCGGCGGCCGGGACAGCCAGCAGAGAGAGGTATGTGGGGGGGGGGGGGGGGGGTAGAGGGGAGGACAGACGGCAGTAGCACACATATTGAATACAAGTGCAGTACTGTATACAGTACTTCCGGGCAGCTCACCTTATGGCACAGCAGGGAGATAGATGCGATCCGAGTCCAGGCAAGCCGGCCGCGATGCACCTCCGCGGCGGGGGAGCGGCACAGGAAAGACCGGGGATCCGGAGGCTTCACTAGGCCGCACAAAGCCGCGGCTATGTCAGGCAGTTTTAGCGGCGGCGGGCAGTGACGTCGCTTGGGCCCCGTTCGTAAGCAACTCGGATGTTCGTAAGTCGGGGACCCCCTGTAGTAGTGAGGAATACATTTTGACTTTTTTTATACCTGTATATGCTCATCCTTGCAACACCTAGGCCTTTTTTGGCCTTGGATTTTTCATACATATATATATGTGCATTGCAGGTGATGTGCCAATATAGGGATTGCTAGCTGGCGCTTATGGTGGATGCTATCCTCTGCCTGTGGCGGCACACATAAAACAATTGGAGACAGACACGTATTTCCTTGTGCGGCCTTAATACGGTAATTATATACTATAGATCCCCAGTTCACCTACTCCTCCCATCTGCTGATACAATATCGGCAGATACCTCAATTTTAGAGGTTATACAAAGGATAACTGTACTTTGTATATATAATATCTGTCTGCATTGGAATTGGTCTTCTCCTGTGCTCTTCCTCCCCATACACCTCTGCCTTTCGCACCCATGTCAGCCTGTCAATAACATGTACTCTTGCAGGCAGGCTTGATCCACGGCTCACCCCTTCACGGCGGGATGCACCCCAGAGAGAATCCAGTAATGATGCTTTTATGTTGACTCTGGTTATGAATATCTGGTGTTCTATACAAGGTAGGACATGCTTTGAAAAGTCTGGATCTCTGTACAGATAGGACTTGTTGAAATGTAATCATTAATAAAATCTAATGCATCATAGATGTTCACTTAATACCCCCTGAAGAAGATCTTTTACACTTAGAGATTGCAACGCATCGGGGATACCCGATATGGCAACCATTTTGGTGAACTGTATATGGATACTGTGACAATTATGTTGAATACAAATTTTATTGTACACCAGAGCTCCTATTGTTGTTTCTATGTAAATGTATTCAAATTTTCCCTTATCTGATATTTTATTATGTAAACCGGATACTTTTTAAATAAATCAAAATTATATATTTTTCCTCATGTGTAAACATTCATAATTTTCCTTGCTGCACAAAAGCCCTTGGGAGTATTTTCCAACTTTTTCCCCCACTGTATATGGATTGCACAGTTCATATTTATTTAGCGCTACACTAATTATTTATATATAATATATCTATAATTTTTTATTTATTTTTTAAGCAGCAACCCTAGGGAATAAAATGGCGATCGCTGCAATTTTTTTTTATGTCACACGGTATGTGCGTAGCAGTTTTTCAAAAGATTATTTTTTTTATTTTTAGAAAAAATAAATACATTTGAACGAATTTAAGAAAAAAAACAAAAACACATTATATACCCAAATTTTTGGTATAATATGAAAGATGATGATATGCAGAGTAAATGGATACCAAACGTCACGCTTTAAAATTGCAAACGCTCATGGAATGGCAACAAACAGTACGTCAATATCTGCATTAGGCAATGCTTTAAACATCTTTACAGGCTACCCGTTTAGTTACAGAGGAGAATTATTGCTCTAACGCTCACAGCGATACCATGTGCTTGTCTGCAAAAGGTTAGACCGGAGTCTTCATAGAATTCTCCGAGTTGTGACCGAGCTGAAGGCTTATACATTTTTAAAATCCTATACTCCGTTTAAATTGCCCAAGATTATGATGGTTTTTCTTTTTTTGACATAAACCTAATTGGTCAGACTTTAAAGGGGTTGTAAACCCTCGTTTTTAAAAAAAAATTTTTTTAAAATAACATACATGTCATACTTCCCTCTACTGTGCAGTTAGTTTTGCACAGAGTGGCCCCGATCCACCTCTTCTGGGGTCTCCTGGCGGGTGTCCACGTTGGATTACTGTGCTATCCTTAGTGGACATCTGTGTTCCCAGAGTCCCGCTTCTGTATGTATTCACACAGAAAGCAGGACTCGGCCCCTGCGTCATTGGATTTGATTGACAGCAGCGGAAGCCAATGGCTGCGCTGCTATCAATCTATCCAATCAAGATCGGAGACAACAGGTAGAGAGAGCGCTGGGGGGCTGGTCAGTGTCAGAAGTTTTTTCACCTTGAGTCTACATGTCTAAGGAACGAAACGAGCTGTAAAGCTAGTAGAGACACCAGGAAAAAAGCGGCTTTTTTTCCGCGTTTTGCATTGAATTCAATGCACGTTTCGCCGCATTTTTCTCTCTCTATTCAAAATCAATGATTCCCTATGGGAGCCCATTGATTTGAATAGAGGTGGCACCAGAAGTCGGATCAAGATGATCCAACTTGCGGGGCGACTTGTGTGCGGAGAATCTTGAAGGGGAACCCCGCGAAAATTTTAAAAAAAAGCGGAGGAGCCCGGCAGAAGAACCGGAGACCGGGAGAAGAGAGCGGAGATGTCGGAAGAGACCCCTAATAAATTACTTCAAAAACCTGTCTAGTGTGTTTTTTTTATTGACACTTTTTCCCCCCAGGTGAATGGGTAGGGGTACCCCATACTCATTCACATAGGGTGGGGGGCTGGGATCTGGGGGGCCCCTCTTTTCCGATAAGCCCCCCGCCCGCATACCCAGACAACCAATGGCCAGGGTTGTCGGGAAGAGGCCCTTGTCCTCATCAACATGGGGACAAGGTGCCCCCCCTGCCCCAACCCCCCCATGTTTAGGGCATGTGGCTTGGTATAGTCTAGGAGGGGGTATGGGTGCTCGCTCGCCCCCCCTTCCTGACCAGCCGGGCGGCGTGCTCGGATAAGGTATGGATCCT
Organism: Rana muscosa; assembly: GCA_029206835.1. Taxonomy (NCBI): domain Eukaryota; kingdom Metazoa; phylum Chordata; class Amphibia; order Anura; family Ranidae; genus Rana; species Rana muscosa. The sequence goes on along the minus strand of CM055125.1, from coordinate 306,824,925 downwards.
GGGGGAACCCCCACGCCATTTTTTTTTTTTGGTGTGGGGGGGTTCCCCTTAAGATCTATAACAGACCGAAGGGTCTGGAATCGTCCTGAGGGGAATGTCACAGAATTTTTTTTTTTTTTTTTTTTCGCGGGGTTCCCCTTCAAGATTTTCCGCACACGAGTCGGCCCGCAAGTCGGATCATCTTGATCCGACTTCTGGTGCGACCTCTATTCAAATCAATGGGCTCCCAAAAGGAACCATTGATTTTGAATAGAGAAAGAAAACGCAGAACGAGGCTTAACACAGCGTTAAGCCTCGTTAATGCGCGTTAAACACCCTTTGCCGGCGTCTGGCATCTTTTCAGCTATAACGCTGGAGCTTCAGAACGCACTGGTCCTGTTTTTTTTTTTTTGCAGCTTAAAAACGGCTATGCCATTTACAGCTCAAAAACGTCATGGTGGGCATGAGGTCATAGGCTAACATGGAGAGGCGTTTTTAAGCTGCAAAAAACACTTATAAAAAGTGGCTGTAATAAAACGTCCGTGGGCATGTAGCCCAATACATAAAATGCATAGGTTAGAGTGCGTCGGTTTCATAAAATCCATCATATTATTGGTAAACAAAATATAAAAAGATACACACAGAAAACAAGTGCCCATTAAAAATATACTGTATATAATCACATATATGCAATGAATGACCGGTAAAAGCCCAAAAATTACAATAATGTTTGCATGATATCAAGTATGTGAGCCCCTGTGCGTCAGCGCGTTTTGCTGGTCCGCTTCTTTAGGACACACAAAAAGCTGAAGGAGAAACAAACAGGCCTCACTGTGTAGATGGAAAGATTGCATATAAATTGTAAAAATATGTGGACGTCTCCCTGGGCGAGAACCGGAGCAAAAAACTGAAGCCAGTGTATTTGGCTTCCCTTTTGCTCCGATGCCCGCCCAGGGAGACTACTACATATGCACTCTATCCAGGTGAGGTGAATGTGCCCTTATATAGATGTAATTTTTCTCATAGTAGGTTTTGTTTATATTAGATATTTGACCTCTGTATAAAAAATATTTATTTTATATGCAATTTTCTATGTACATAGTGAATAAAATAATTTATTCTAGTTTGATTTAAAGTTTAATAATTTTTTTTCCTTTTTGTCTTAAAGGGGTTGTAAAGTTTCGCGTTTTTTCACCTTAATGCATCCTATGCTTACAAGCCCCCCAGCCCCCCCGTTTACTTAACTGAGCCCTCAAAATGTCCTGCGTCGTGAACGCGCTGGCTCCTCGCCCTGTCTTCAGGCTGTTCTCGGCTCTTCATTGGAGATTGATAGCAGTGCAGCCATTGGCTCCTGCTACTGTCAATCCAATCAATAACGCGGTGCGCCGGGGCCGAAGTGATGCACTTGGCGGCTATAGCCGCCGACTGTATCACCGAAGCGCGCCCGCAAGCTAACCCCCTTGGGAGAGAACTTCCCAGAACGAGGGTTAGCTCTTGCGGGGAGGAGCCGAGACATCTGCCGGGGGACCCCAGAAGACGAGGATCGGGGCCACTCTGCAAAACGAGCTGCACAGTGGAGGCAAGTACGTTATTTAAAAAAAAAAAAAAAAAATAGGATTTTTGTACTCACCGTAAAAATCATTTTCTCTGAAGTCCATGGACGGACACAGCTCCTTATAATTCTTGACTTGTGGGTTATGTTCCGTCTATTAGGAGAGGACTAGGCAGACATGTTAGACATTTAAAACATATAACTTTAGCAAAGCTGAACAGCCCCGCCCAGGGGCGGTCCCTCTGGTCATAACCCCTCACACTGCACTTAGCAGCTCAGTTAGTCAAAAAGCAGTACAAACCTAAAAAAGAGGGGAGGGTGCTGTGTCCGTCCATGGACTTCAGAGAAAAGGATTTCACGGAGAGTCCATGGACGGACACAGCTCCTTATAATTCTTGACTTGTGGGACGTCCCCAAGCAGTGCAAAAAATGAGGGGTGGGAACAGCAAATAAACAACTTCACCCCAAACAACCAGAGCTCCTCAACGGAGGAGATGCAATCTCAAACAGCCGCCTGCAAAACCATTTGGCCGAAGCAAGCATCCGAAGATGCATACACATCAACCTTGTAAAACTTAGTGAAGGTATGAACGGCTGACCAGGTCACCGCCTTGCACACCTGTGAAACAGATGCTTGATGTCGGAAAGGCCAGGAGGCAACAATTGCCCTGGTCGAATGCGCCGAGACAGGAAGGGGAGGCGCCCGCCCTCTAAAAGCATAGGCCTGAATCACAATCTGTCTGATCCATCGAAAATGGAGGCAGACAACACCGCCAGGCCTGTCCATGGGCCAGTCACCGTAGCAGACAGATACATTCCTTAAACGTGTTCTGCGGGTGTAACGCAACCTCTTTGGGATGCGACGGCCGAGGACACAAGGATGGAAGTACAATGTCCTTGTCAGGGCTCAGCCTTTCCTTCTCTGTGCTGGCAGCTCAGCTGTCAGTTAATTGCCAGCTTCCATCTCTCCACTGATTCACCTGTTGAGGATCTGCTCGTCAGCTGCCTACTTAAGGACTTCCAGTTCATTTTCTCTTCGCCTTCGCCTGTGTTAACATCACTACAGACTTTCTCCTGCGTTCCAGCTGAAGACCTGCTTCACTGCTGTTCCCTTTGGCTACGGATCCTGCTTGCTGTTCTTTACCTTCATCGCTGGCTCTTGGACTTTGGCTCGGCTGACTACCTGATCCGGTTACTGAACTCTGGCTATGTTTTTGACTATGCTTACTCTATTTAACTTTTTATTATTAAACTAGTGTGATTTAACTGCACTTCTGTCTCCGTCTGATTCATGGTTCCTGACAGTCCTTATTTAAAAGAAAAGCAGAGGCCAGCTTCAGAAGAAACTAAGGCTGTGGGCGTAGCACCGCTTATCCGTATGGAGGATCAAGCAGGAGGACTTGCAAGACAAGGACGCCATTTAGAAACCCTCCCGACAGAGGTAATAGCCACCAGAAAGGCAACTTTCTGAGAGAGTGTCAAAAGAGGAATTTCTCTGATATTCTCAAAGGGAGGTTACTGAAGTACAGAGGGTACCAAATTCAAAATCGCACGGAGGTAGTGGTGGCCGAAACGGAGGAGCCACATGTCGGACTCCTTGCGCAAACATACTCACCAGTGAATGAGCCGCCACACTTATTGCCCGACTCGTAGACTCTCTTGCGGGAGATTTGGAGGGCGGACTTAGCTTTAAAAGGTAAGCAGGTCAGTGACCTGCATACGTAGAGTATCCAGCTCCGTTTTAAGTGCGGCTGTCTGGGTTTGTTTGTGGCGCAACTCCAGAGCCTGGAGTTTGTCAAGGAGGGTGGACAGCTGAGCGGTTTTCAGTCTCGCCCCATGCTTAATGAGAGTGCCCCGGATCACTGCCTTGTGGGCTTCCCATACTAAGCCGACGTCGCTATCCGTGTTGTTGTTGGTGCGGAAATAGTTGGTAATCTCGTTAGTCACGTCGGCAATCACGATTGGGTCCTGAAGGAGACTCTCATTGAGCCTCCACTGTTTTCTTTGTCCCCTATAGAAGTCGGTCAGGTAGTAACGTGACCGGTGCATGGTCCGACCAAGTGATAGAGCCCAGGGAGACATGTTTAATCGCCTGAAGTTGCGTGTGGGGGATGAAAAAAATAGTCTATGCGCGTATAAACATCATGGGGGCGGGAGTAAAAGGTATAGTCCCGCTCACCAGGATGAAATAGGCGCCGGGCATCTATGAGCTGGGATGCATGAACGGCCAAGTGCACTGCCCTCCGTGTACCACCCGTGGTGGAGGAGCGACCCATGGAGGTGTCCTCAGCAGGATGTAGGGGAATGTTGATGTCTCCTCCAACTATAAGTTGGCCCTCTGAGAATTTCCGGAGGGTTATCAGGTGCTTTTTGATGAAGCTATCTTGTTGACTGTTTGGGGCATAAAGGCTAGCAATGGTCACCTTTACACCGCAAACCAGGCCCTTCAGGAAAAGGAATCTACCCGACGGGTCTGTTAAGACTGCAGTCAGGGACCATGGTAGTTTCGCCGAAATCAGTATCGAGACCTCTCTAGATTTAGCCTCCTTGTAGGCTGAGTGGTATACCGTGGGATAGAACCTGTTTTTGAGGATTGGGAATGTGTTTTCTCTGAAATGTGTCTCCTGCAACAGGACTATGTCAGCATTTAGACGTTGCATGTCATTGAGGAGCATCCGCCGCTTGTCGGGGATATTGAGGCCTTTCACATTAAAGGTGACTACGTTAATCTCATCCATTGTCATAGGAGGGGGGAAGGAGGCAATCAAGGGATAGCGTGAAGGAAAAGAGAAGAGGCAGCAGGGAGCCAAGAAGAAGAAAGATCTAAGAAAAGTAGAAATTCCCCTGTGGGTGACCAATTCCACAGGGGAGAAGACGCGACCACTAAAGAGGTTAGTCTCCAGCGGGCGCTGACCAGCTGTGCTGGGTGTCTAAAGTGTGCAAAAATATTTGCAGTGATGTTCTCCGGACTTACCCGGGTGATGAATGTCGTCCTAAGTGGGAGTGTGTTCAGCAAGGACACTCGGGGAAACTCTCGGTACCCGCCCGACCGCTGCTGCGTGTGAGGTATTGGGACACGTACAGATCAATCAGTGGCGTGTTACTAAGCATGACAAGGTGTATCAAAAGCTGAGGATTCTGCAGGACATTTAAAGTGCAGGTGAGTGACATAAGTGAAAAACAGACTCATCATAACAGATAAACATAGTGCAAAAGGCTGACTGCAAACTAAACAATAATATCCCCGGCCCCCCCGCCCCCATCCCATGAGAGACCAACTGCCTCCCCATCAAACTCCCCCCCCGCCCGGCGCCAACCCTGCAATCCAGGGGAGAAGGGGTACATCCGCATAACATAGGGTCCCCACAACATGCCCAACCTTAAATGATAAACACTTACATCCCCACCCCCCACCAGGCACAAAAATATAACACAACCCAACCTGGGGTCTCCACATGAGTAGGCCGGAGCCCCGGCCTCCACTAGATCATAAAAGTCTCGCAATGTCTGACTCGCCATGAAGGTCACATCCCCCATCTCCCCGCCCCCCCCACCACCACCCCAGGGCAACCCACAAGACCCCAGGCAAAGCAAGTTCGTGGAGTGTCCTCCCGGTCAGCCGGGCCGTCTCTTGGATCTCCTGGAAAGTCCCAGAAGCTCAGAGGGGTCAAAGTCGGGCAACACAGATGGCACCTCCGCACAGGCGGTGGCGGCGGGGGGACGCTGCAAATCCTGCGGTAGTGGGAGGGCTCTGCAGAGTCACCTCATAGTAGATGGGACATCAGTAGTAGCGCCTCAGCTCCAGGTGTGGAGGGGGGCGTGCGGTCACTGTCTCCCATCTCCGGGAGCCCGCGGGGGCACACTAGCGCAGCGCGCCCCGGGGGGTGGGGGTAGACGGCACACGCGGAGGCTCAGGCGGGCAACTAAGACTAGTCTGCGGTCCGCCATGACATCTCCCACGTCTCACAGCTAAGGGCGGGGGGCATGCGAGAGGGCCAGCAATTCCAGCATGCCAGCGGAGAGGGAGGCGAAGGGGGCCAGGGAGGAACTATAGTACGTATGGGGTAGTGCAGCCAGCTAACGTGCAAAAAAAGGGCAAAGTCATGTGTAAGGGGATAGTTATGACTCACGTGATCCAGCTGGAGGTGAAGCCCGGCGGCGACCGCTTGACCTCAGAGAGCGAGCGGGCTGGTTGAATCTTCCTGCGCTAGGCCCCGCGTGACCAAAAGGCCTCGGGATCCTCAGTAACCAGTTTGGGGTCTGGATCGGCTCCGCTCCCAGGAACTGAAAGAGGTCTGGGAGATCAGAGGGCGCTCTCAGGGTGAAGGAGGCCTGTTCTTTGCGGAAGATGACCGCCATAGTTACATAATTAGTCAGGTTGAAAAAAGACACAAGTCCATCCAGTTCAACCATAAAAAAAGAAATAAATAAAATAAAAAATATCGTACAATCCCATATACCCAATTCTATACCCACAGTTGATCCAGAGGAAGGCAAAAAAAAAACCAGCAGAGCATGATCCAATTTGCTACAGCAGGGGAAAAAATTCCTTCCTGATCCCCCGAGAGGCAATCGGATTTACCCTGGATCAACTTTACCTATAAATGTTAGTTATATTATGTACATTTAGGAAAGTATCCAGGCCTTTCTTAAAGCAATCTACTGAGCTGGCCAGAACCACCTCTGGAGGGAGTCTGTTCCACATTTTCACAGCTCTTACTGTGAAGAAACCTTTCCGTATTTGGAGATGAAATCTTTTTTCCTCTAGACGTAAAGACTGCCCCGTTGTCTTTTGTGTTGACCGTAAAGTGAATAACTCAACACCAAGTTCACTATATAGACCCCTTATATATTTGCACATGTTAATCATATCCCCTCTTATTCTCCTCTTCTCAAGAGTGAATAAATTCAGTTCCTCTAATTTTTCCTCATAGCCGAGCTCCTCCATGCCTCTCATTAGTTTGGCTGCCCTTCTCTGCACTTTCTCCAGTTCCCCGATATCCTTTTTGAGGACTGGTGCCCAAAACTGAACTGCATATTCCAGATGAGGTCTTACTAATGATTTGAACAGGGGCAAAATGATAGCTCTCTCTCTGGAGTCCATACATCTCTTAATACAAGAAAGGACTTTGCTCGCTTTGGAAACCGCAGCTTGGCATTGCATGCCATTATTGAGCTTATGATCTACCAAAACCCCCAGATCCTTCTCCACTACGGATGCATTCATATTCTTAGCCCCCAAGTGCATAACTTTACATTTATCAACATTAAATCTCATCTGCCACATAGTCGCGCAATTAGACAGAGCATTGAGTTTGGTTTGTAAATTGGAGACAGCCTGTAAGGACGTTATTCCACTGCATAACTTGGTGTCATCTGTCATCTGCAAAGACAGAAATGTTACTTTTGATCCCAGACCCTATATCATTTATAAAGATATTAAAAAGTAAGGGTCCCAGCACTGAACCTTGGGGTACACCACTGAGAACCTTAGACCATTCAGAGTAAGAATCAATAACCACTACTCTCTGAATTCTGTCTTTTAGCCAGTTTTCTATCCATTTACAAGGGGGTATCCCCAGTGGAAGGTACAGCCGTGTCTCCGCACGATCTCCAGAATGGGCTTCAGCATTGCCCGGCACTGTAGCGTGGCCCTAGACAGGTCAGGGAGGATCTGGATGTGTGCTTCGTCGAAGTCTATGTCGCCACCAGCGTCCCAGGCCTCTTGCAGGATGGACTCCTTCAGGGTGTAGCGGTGTAGGCGGCAGAGCACGTCCCGCGGTCTGGTGGGGTCTGTATCTGGGGCCCATGGTGCAGTGGACCAGGTCCATCTCCAGCGTGATCTGTGGCGACTCCAGGAGCCTCTGGAAGATTGCTGTGACTGTATCCGCCAAGTCCTCAGATCCTATGGCCTCCGGGATCCCTCTCAGCCGCAGGTTATTGCGGCTGCTGCGGTCCTCCATTTCCTCTAAGTGGAGCTGCATCTCCTGGGCCTCAGCAGTGTGCGTAGCCTGCACTCGCTCCGAGGCCTGCACCCGGGATGTCAGCGAGGTGACCAGGGTCTCCCCGGAGGTGACCCGGTCTGATACTGCGTGGAGGTCCGTCCTCACCTCCTGAATGTCCCTGTCATGGGTCTCCTCAAAGTGGAGAATCAGGGCCTCAATGTCCGCCCTCGTGGGGAGGGCCTGAAGCATGGCTCGGAAGTCTGCCTCTAGTTGGGTCTGACTCTGGGAGGATTCCGCCGGCTGTGTCCTGAGTGCCGCCGGCGTCCCCGTGAGGGGGATCTGCTCTGATGGGGCCATCGGTCCTGGCAGCTGTGATGAGGTAGGTGACATTGCCATGGAGGATCCACGAGGTGCCGCCACAATGGCGCCCGGAGACAGGTGCTGCGGATCACGGAGGTACCGGTAGATGCTGGTCTGGGACGTCAGATGTCGATTCCCCCGGGTAGCCGATCTCGTCCTGTATTGGTTAGGGGTGTTCATGCCGTGTCCACATGAACAAAAGGTAGGTTTGTGGCCGTGTTAAATCGGGCTAGGCCGGGAGCTCCCTCAAAACGTGTCTTCACGTGCCATTGCTAAGCCACCCAAGTCAAGAATTATAAAGGAGCTGTGTCCGTCCATGGAAGAAAGAGAAAACAACCTTTTCAACCCCTTTAAGTCATAATCGCGGGGGATGTGGGAATGGAACGATTGTTATTTTTTTTAAGGTTTTTATCAACGTAGCAGGGTTTTATTGAACAAAAAAAAGTTTTTATTATTATTTTAATAACTGTATGCGGTATATACAAACACACATCAGTGAAACAAAAACAAACAAAAATTAAAAATTTATAAAATTAGGTCTTCTAAAAACATCTGCACTGTTAAAAGAACTGAATTAAGCTTACCCTGTGATCAACATTAACTGAAAAGAGAGGCTTGATGATGGAAACATCTTCATTATTTCTCTGTGCCTGTACATAAAGGAATCATTAGTAAATTTAACAATTATATTAAAAATAAACAAAAACAGAACCAAGAACTCTTAGCCACTGACCTTTCTCAACAGACTATAGGACTCTTCATCAAAAAACTTTACTACATAGACCCCAGAGTGAGCATTCTTGTGTTCCAGGCTCCACGATACCTAATGAGACACAAATGGGAAGGAATTTTTTTGTTACAATGCAGTTGCATCTTTTATACAAGGCTTTCAGAGATGTGATCCTGTTGCTAGGTTAAAAAGATCCAAACAATCTGGTAAAAAGTTGAACACTAATGCCGCGTACACACGGCCGTTTTTCTCGTCGAAAAAAACGTCATTTTTCCCATTCGACGAGAAAAACGGCATTAAAAAGGACGAGAAAAATTAGAACATGTTCTAATTTTTCTCGTCGTTTTTTTCGACATGTTTTCCGCGGCAGTGTTTCCCATAGGGAAACACTGCCGCGGAGCCCACAGACGGTCGTTTTTCTCGTCAAGAGAAAAAAATTACGTGAAAAACGACCGTGTGTGGGGAACAAGCTGTTCCCCCGTTTTAAATGACATTATTCACGGCGTTTTTTTTACCGCCGTGAATAATGATCGTGTGTACGCGGCATTATTCTTAAAGCTTTTTCAATGCTTCAATAAAACACGTCATAAGGCTGCTTTCACACTGGGGTGCTTTGCAGGCGCTATTGCGCTAAAAAATTGACAGTTACTTACCGTTAACTGCTTTTCTAGGATATCTTCCAGGACGGCACACCTGAGAGATGACTGGTCCACCTGACAGGAAACACAATCAACACATGAGGTTAAAAGGCCCCTCCCTTCCCCTGCACCTCAGTTCTACCAAAGTAATAGGTTATCCGGGTGCCAGAGGGAAACTCTACCCGTAGTACTTACATCAAACCAGGGGTGGGAAGTAGGCCTGCCGTCCTGGAAGATATCCTAGAAAAGCAGTTAACGGTAAGTAACTGTCAATTTTCTCTAGTCATCTTCCAGGACGGCACACCTGAGAGGATGGACAAGAAGTTCAAGGCCTACCTTAGGGTGGGACCACCGCTTGTAAGACCTTCCTTCCAAACGTCAGATCCTGAGGCGATAGTAGTTCCACTCTATAGTGCTTTAAGAAGGTGTCCTGCTTCGCCCATGTGGCTGCTCGGCAGATCTGTTCGATTGAGGCCCCTGCTTTTTCTGCCCAAGAGGCCGCCAAAGATCTTGTTGAATGAGCTTTAATGTTACCTGGTACTGGGGAACCTGACTGCTCATAAGCCATACCTATGGTCTGCCTAATCCACCTAGCCACTGTAGATTTAGAAGCCTGCCCTCCCTTCCTAGGGCCGCTAAATAAAACTAAAAGGTGAGTCGACTTCCTGAAGTCCTTCACTCTGTCCAAGTATGTCAGCAAACATCTCCTGACATCTAAAAACTGAAATTTTTCCTCTCCTTTGTTCTTTGGGTTTTCACAAAAGGAAGGCAAAATGATCTCCTGCGACCTATGAAACTGTGATGCGACTTTGGGAAGAAAAAGTGGGTCTTGCTTCAGCACCACTCTATCTTCCAGAATCAACAGAAAAGGCTCTTTACTTGACAAGGCCTGCAGGTCACTTACTCTTCTGGCTGTTGTGATGGCCAGTAAAAAGGCTAACTTAAGCGTCAAAAATTTAATGGAGATCTCCTGAGCTGGTTCGAAAGGCGCTTTCGTCAACGCTTCCAAGACCAATGTTAGATTCCAAGGGGGGAATCTTTTAACATTTATGGGGGTTAACCTCTCCCTAGCTACTAGGAACCTCCTAATCAGAGGCTCTAACGTGAGCCTCTGGTCCAAAAATACGGATAGAGCAGCTATCTGTACCTTCAGGGTATTTGTGGCAATTCCTTTGTCCACCCCTGCCTGTAAAAATTCTAGTATCACTGGTACCGAAGGACTAGACACTTCTCTATCTTGACACCAGTGAGAAAAAGTATTCCAAACCTTTGAATATATCCTCCTAGTGACTGGTTTTCGACTACCTAGGAGGGTCTCAATCACTTTATCGGAGCATCCTTTGCCTCTGAGAATCTCCCTCTCAAGAGCCATGCCGTCAACCTGAAGAATCCTGGGTTGGGGTGAATGACTGGCCCCTGCAGAAGAAGATCCTGCCTGGTTGGGAGAGGAAAAGGAGGGGCCACCGACCATTTCTTCAGAGTAGCAAACCAAGTCCTCTTGGGCCACCAAGGGGCTATCAGAATCAGCTTGCACTCCGAGTTGGCCAGCCTCTGTAGAACCCGAGGAATCAAAGCTAGTGGAGGGAAAGCATATGCTAGGTGACAGTCCCAATTCTGAGCTAGAGCATCTATTCCCTCTGAACCTCCCTCTCTGGTGAGAGAGAAAAAACGCTCCACCTTTCTGTTCCCTCTGTGGGCGAAAAGGTCTATCTCCGGAACCCCGAACTCTTGACTTATCTGGAGGAATACTCTCTGGTTTAGTTCCCATTCCCCTTGGTGAATGGGCTGTCGGCTCAGGAAATCCGCTACCACATTGGTGGTCCCTCTTATGTGGACCGCCGATATGGATTGAAGGACCCCTTCTGCCCAACTCAGAATCTCCAGGGCTAGACTTAGTAGCCTTCTGGATCTTGTACCCCCTTGTCGGTTTAGATAGGAAACTGCTGTCACATTGTCCGAGAGGACTTGGACGTCTAGTCCCTGAACTCTGCTTTCGAAGGCCTTCAGAGCCTGACCCACCGCAAGAAGCTCCCTGTAATTGGAGGAGGCCCTTGCTTGGATCTGGTTCCAGGATCCCTGCGCTTGGAGGTCCCCCAAGTGAGCACCCCAACCCCAGGCGCTTGCATCTGTGGTAATTTTTACAGGGTTCCACTGGGTCCAGAGACGACCCAACGTGAGTCTGTCCTGACCCAGCCACCAATCTAGGGAGGCCCTTACCCTTGCTGGAATGGCCACCTTCCCATCCAGAGACTCTGTCTTCTTGTCCCAGGAGGATAGAAGGTAAAACTGTAGCTCCCTGGAATGGAGCTGAGCCCAGGGAACCGCCGGAATACAGGCAGTCATTAGGCCAAGGACCCTCATGACCTGTCTGCGAGAGCAGTCCCTGGGTTCCAAGAGAGGAAACTGCTGATATTAACTTTAACCTTTTTTCCTCTGGGAGAAAAAGCTTCTGAGCCCCTGCGTCCACAGAGTATCCTAGGAAAGTTTTTATCTGGGATGGCACTAGGGACGATTTTTCCCTGTTTACTATCCAACCCAAGTTCTCCAGGGTGCAGATCACCGTCTTTACGTCTGCTGTCACTTGCTCTAAAGACTGTCCATAGATCAGGAGGTCGTCTAAATAGGGTATCAGAGATACCCCCTGTAAATGCAGGTAAGCTACAACCTCTGCCAATATCTTTGTGAACACTCTTGGGCTTGCAGCTAAGCCAAAGGGAAGTGCTCGGTATTGCCAGTGTTGTATACCCTTGCTTGTCAGGACTGCAAACCTCAGCAGGGATTGGTGTTCCGGGGCAATAGCCACGTGGAGATACGCGTCCCTCAAATCCACTGTGGCCATAAAGGCATCCTTCAATAGATGTTTTCTCACAGTATAAATGCTTTCCATCCGAAAGCTCTTGTGTATCAGAAACCTGTTCAGCTTCCTGAGATTTAATATCAGGCGAAATTTTCCTGACGGCTTCTGGACCACAAACACGTGGGAGTAAAATCCCTGGTAGAGCTCTTCGGGTGGAACGGGAACGATAACCTCCTGGTCCGTCAATCCCTGCAAATTGTCCATCAACCCTGCTGCTCTCAAAGGTTCTTTGGGGAGATGGGTCAGAGTAAAATTTTGAGGGGGAGGAGAGGAAAGTTCCAGACGATATCCTTCTGTCAGGATATGCAGGATATAGGGGCTTTCGGAGATCCTTCGCCATTGAGGGACAAATCGAGAAAGTCTCCCCCCTACCCTGACGCTGGCGTCACTTTGGCTGCCTGCTGGCATCCTTGGGTCCAGAGAAGAGCAGGCCACCCTTCTGTCCGCCCTTTCCCTTCCCCCATCTTCTATTGGTGTCTTTCTTGGCCCTGAACTGGCCCTGATTAGGAGGGGCACGAAAAAACTTTTTGTCTTTTTCTCTCTTGGCCTTAACCGGGAACTTTTTCCCCTTCTCTGCAGATCGCGATAGGACCTGATCCAGACCAGGGCCAAAAAGCTGGGAACCTTCAAAAGGTAACCCGCAGAGCCGTGATCTGGACATAGGGTCCCCCTGCCATGACTTAACCCAGACCGCCCTTCTTGCGGAGTTCAGGAGGGCCGCTGACTTGGCTGAGGTTCTGACCACCTCCACTGTCGCATCAGCCAAATATGCTACTGCTTTGTTAATTATTTCTAGAGAGTCCATAACCTCTTCGGAATTGTCCCCTCTAGAAACATGGCCAGAGAGCCTACCTAGCCAGGCATTCACATTCCTGGCTACGCAGGCAGATGCTAGTGCAGGAGCCATGGCTGCCGCATTGGCAACCCATGCTCTGCGCAGAAGCGTTTCAGCCTTCCTATCCATTTGGTCCTTAATGCTACCCGAGTCCTCAAAGGACAAATCGGATTTCTTAGAGACCTGAGAAAGGGCTGCATCTAATTTGGGAGTCTTGAAAAACTTCTCTTCTTCTTCCTCCCCAAAAGGGAACCTTCCCTTCCAGGTTTTTAGCTTAAAGGACCTTCCTTTCCGGGTCCTTCCACTCCCTCAGAATTACCTCCTTAAGGGTTTGGTGTACTGGGAATACTCTGGACTGAGGTTTTCCTAAGCCCTTATACAAACTTATCCCGGGCTGTTGTCTGTACTGGAGGTTCTGGGATATCTTCAGAGGCATAAATTGCCTTAAGCAACTGTCCCATGTCCTCCACGGGAAAGATGCCTAAGTTTAGGACTGTCACTGTCCTGGCTTTCAGGGTCTGAACCTTCCCCCTCCTTTAATGAGTCCTCTTCTGACTCCTCTGGGTCCTCAAGCTCATCTACTCCTGAAGTAATGGAAGAGGGAGGCCCCTGTGGGGTTCTCTGACCTCTGTCAGATGTGTCCCCCTGAGATGAAGTACCTTCTCTCTAGAGGACAGAACCTCTCTGCCACTAGTGCTATGCTCTTCCTTAGATGCAATAACTGTCTTAAGGGATTGTAACGTAGTCAGCATCTCTGCCTGTACTGTAAGGAAGTCCCTCAACACCTGTGAGGTTTCCTTACCCGACAATTTATGTATGCACCTGTAACAAAAAGGCTTTGCGTGATCAAGTGGGAGCTTTTCATTGCAATTCCCACACCTTTTTGTTCTAGGGGGAGGGGTACTTTTGCTTTTAACCTTGTGGGCCCCTTGAGCAGATCCACTGGGTTCTAAGGAGACAAAAAGACAAGACAGCACTAGTTTTTTTAGCAAGCTGTACTTTCTCCTGCCCCCCCCCCCCCAAGGGGTGTGGGTAAGACCTCCCTTAACCAACCCCTTGTGAATAATAGAGGAAAGACTCACCACTCGTGGTCCCCTCCTGGGATGCAGCCACTGCGGTGTCCTCCTCTCGCTCCATTCCTGGTCTCAGCTGGTTCCTACTTCCTAGGAGCTCTGCTGTGAGACTCCAGGCGGTGAGAGGGGCCTGTGGGACCTCCGCCTGGCTCCACCGGATTTTTATGGCCAGGACGCCGATCGGCGCCATTTTGCTGGAGTCCCGCCGCCAGAGGTAGTCCCATTTTGGCCTCTAGTGTCCGGATCCGCCATTTTGGCGTGGACCGGAAACCGGAAGTGATGTCGCCCGGAACCGGAAGAGGCGCCATCTTGCTCCACCCGACGAATGCTCACTCCTGCCTAGGAGTGTTTCCAGCATTCCCTATGGAGCTGCACTGTCAGGAAAATGACAGCCTTCCTCCTCCAGCGGCCTGGACTCCTGCAGACCCTCCGGTTCCTTCATCCCCCAAGTACCCTAGACTGGGTGGAAGGTAGGTGGGGAGGCATGTACCCACAAGAGATCCGGGAAACGCCCCTGTGCCCGGGAGGCTCTTTACCGGGGAATACCACCGGTCATTGGGAACCCCCCCCCTGAGAAGGGACTGATCCCTGGCTGGACCCGCAACCCTCCCCGGCCTTGGCGTCCAGCTCTCAGGGGGGAGACCATCCGCTACCGACTTCAGGTCTGACAAAAATAACAAACGTTTCGCTGCCGGGAAACACAATCAAGAACTGAGGTGCAGGGGAAGGGAGGGGCCTTTTAACCTCATGTGTTGATTGTGTTTCCTGTCAGGTGGACCAGTCATCTCTCAGGTGTGCCGTCCTGGAAGATGACTAGAGAAATAGCGCCTGCAAAGCGCCCTGAAAAGAGCCGCTCCTTTCTTTCCAGTGTGAAAGCCTGAGGGCTTTCACACTGGAGCGGTACGCTGGCAGGACGGTAAAAAAAAGTCCTGCAAGCCGCATCTTTGAGGCACTGTAGGAGCGGTGAATACACCGCTCCTACAGCGCCCCTGCCCATTGGAATCAATGGGCAGTGTGGCCGTACTGCCTGCACAGCGCTGCTGCAGTGGCATTTTTAACCCTTTTTCGGCTGCTAGCGGGAGTTAAAAGCGCCCCGCTAGTGGCCAAAAATCGCGACAAAAACGATGGTAAAGCGCCGCTAAAAATAGCGGCGCTTTACCGCCGACGCACCCAGCGTCTCAGTGTGAAAGTACCTTAAATGTTATTGGAGTGTTAATGAGCATTGCTTCATTCTTCATAATCCAAATGTGTGGATGAGCCCTCAAAAGGAAAACTAATACAGCTACCACGTCAAAGGTTTGGCAAGCTGCGATATTATTTTTTTGTTTTTGGGTTTAAATACTGCTTTAATATCCTAGGTAGAGCATTTAATAGGTCATTAAAATAATTGCGTTCATCCTCCTACCTGATATTTTCCAATGTCTTGGCCTCTGGTAACTGGGAACTGCTTTCCGTTCACATCTGCATAAAGTGCAACATTCTACAAAGGAAGCGGTACAATCATTAGAACCACAAAGTATACTGCACAACAAGATAATCTACAGCAGGGGTCGGCAACCCGTCGATTCCAGGCAGGTGACAGGTAGATCAAGTCCCTGTCATCCAACCCGCAAGTGCTCCTTCCCCCAGAGCCCTGATTGGCGAAAAGCCCAAAGAAGGGATGAGCTCAGGCGACAAGACGTCTGGGAAGCATAGGCATTCCCTGCCCTGCAGCACGCCCCTTTAACCACTTAAGGACCAGCCACTGTATATATACACGTCGGTAGAATGGCTCGTACAGGCACAATCACGTACCTGTACGTCCCCTTTAACTCTCGCGACCCCCCTGCCTTCCCCGTGAGTCGGACCGTGGGTCCCGCGGTCTCGATCGCCGCGGGGATCCCCGTGATCGTCTCACGGAGGCATGGAGCGGGGAGATGTTAGTGTAAAACACAACATCTCCCCGCTCCCTTACTGACAATGTCACCGATCTCCGCTCTGTGTAATCAGAGTGGAGATCGGTGACATGCAACTCGTAGCCACGCCCCCACACAGTAGTAATCACTCCCCTAGGCACACTTAACCCATTCAGCGCCCCTAGTGGTTAACCCCTTCACTGCCAGTGTCATTTTTACAGTAACCAGTGCATTTTTATTGCACTGATCGCTGTAAAAATGACAATGGTCCCAAAAATGTGTCAAAAGTGTCCGATGTGTCCAACATAATGTCGCAGTCAAGGAAAAATAAAAAAAAACGCTGATCGCCACTATTACTAGTAAAAAAAATAATAAAAATGCCATAAAACTACCCCCTATTTTGTAAACGCTATAACTTTTGCGCAAACCAATCAATAAACGGCGATTGCGATTTTTTTTTTACCAAAAATATGTAGAAGAATACGTATCGGCCTAAAGTGAGGAAAAATAGGATTTTTATAACAGCTTACCTGTAAAATCCTTTTCTTGGAGTACATCACGGGACACAGAGCGACATAGTCATTACTAATGGGTTATATAGTTACCGTCAGGTGCTGGCACTGGCAACTTCCAAAACCGGAAGTACCCTCCCCTATATAAGCCCCTCCCATCCGGGAGCACCTCAGTTTTGTAGCAAAGCAATAAGTGTCCCCAAAGAGGGGCGGGAGCTCTGTGTCCCGTGATGTACTCCAAGAAAAGGATTTTACAGGTAAGCTGTTATAAAAATCCTATTTTCTTTTTCGTACATCACGGGACACAGAGCGACATAGTCATTACTAATGGGATGTCCTAAAGCAATGCCAAATGAGGGGGGGGATACACCATATATAAGCTGAGCGCTATCAGACATGAGGATCTTTTGCGGCCTGCAACACACTGCGCCCAAAGGCGACATCCTCCTGACTTCTAACGTCCACCTGGTAGAACCTAGTAAACGTGTGTACTGAAGACCATGTTGCGGCCTTACAGACTTGAGCCAGGGAGGCCTGGTGATGCACTGCCCATGAAGTTCCAACTGCTCTCGTGGAGTGCGCCCTAACTTTGAACGGAGGCGGTCTACTTCTCAAGCTATAGGCTTGTATTATGACCTGTCGAATCCACTTGGCTAAAGTAGATTTTGACGCTGCCTGACCCTTTCTGGGGCCTTCCGGCAGAATAAACAAAGTATCCGTTCTGCGAATCTGAGCAGTGGCTTTTAGATAAGCTTTAACTGCTCTTACTACATCCAAAGAATGCAATAACTTTTCCTCTACCGAAGTAGGCTTGGGGAAAAAAGAAGGAAGAACCACATCTTGGTTCAAATGAAAACTCGATACCACCTTAGGAAGAAAGGCTGGATGAGGACGTAACACTACTCTGTCCTTATGGATAACCAGATATGGCTCCTTACAGGACATAGCTGCTAATTCCGATACTCTTTTAGCCGAACAAATGGCTACTAGAAAAATCAATTTCCTGGTGAGAAGCACTAAGGAAATATGCTGTAATGGTTCAAATGGTTGTTTCTGTAGAACCGACAGAACCAAGTTTAGATCCCATGGACATATGGGAATATTAACCGGAGGACTAATACGCATCACTCCTTGTATAAAGGCTTTGACTAGTGAATGCGAAGCCAAGGGCCTTTGAAAAAATATTGACAAGGCCGAAATCTGACCTTTGATAGTACTCAAGGCAAGCTTCCTATCTACAGCCCATTGTAGGAAGTCCAGAATTCTACCTATTACGTATTTACGTGGATGCCATTTCTTGGCTTCACACCAGGCGATGTACGCCTTCCAGATTCTATAGTAGATCTGCCTGGATACCGGTTTCCTGGCATTGATCATGGTAGACACCACAGCATTAGAGAGCCCTCTCTTTTTTAGAATGTGGGCTTCAATAGCCAGGCCGTCAAACCTAGGGCTGGTAAGGAAGGGTGGTATATCGGTCCCTGCGAAAGCAGGTCCGGACGATGTGGGAGGGTCCAAGGACTCCCCACAGACATTTTTACGATCTCCGCGTACCATGCTCTTCGGGGCCACGCTGGAGCCACCAGAATCACTGGTTTCTTTTCTACCCTGATTCTGCGGAGTAATCGAGGTAACAATTGTGGCGGTGGGAATGCATATATCAGCTTGAACTGATCCCAAGGGAACACTAGGGCATCCGAGCCGCATGCTAGGGGATCCCTTGACCAAGAGACAAACCTGTCCACTTTCGTGTTGAACCTGGATGCTAGCAGATCTACATCCGGTGTTCCCCACCGCTGACATATTGTCCGGAAAACCTCGGGATGAAGGGACCATTCCCCTGGGCATAATTGTTGGCGACTTAGAAAGTCCGCCTTCCAATTCTCCACCCCTGGAATGAATACCGCAGATATGGCTGGGACATATCTTTCTGCCCATCTCAGGATGTAATTTACTTCCCTTTGGGCTGCACGACTCCTGGTGCCCCCCTGACGATTGATATATGCCACTGCTGTGGCATTGTCTGACTGAACTCTGACAGGGGACCCTTGGAGTTTGGATGTCCATGCTACTAGGGCATACCGGGCTGCTCGTATCTCTAAGAGATTGATGGTCAGGGCCTTTTCCGCATCCGACCATCTGCCCTGGAGAGACCATTGCTCCAGTACTGCTCCCCAGCCTATAAGGCTGGCATCTGTAGTGACCACCTTCCAGGAAATCGGACTGAAGGATTTCCCTCTTTCCAGATTCTGGGGAACCAACCACCAGCGGAGGCTCCTGCGAACGGAAGGGGACAAGGACATTGGTAAGTCCAGAGCCTGAACTTTTTTGTTCCAGGCTGACAGTATGGCCCTTTGCAACTTCCTTGAATGGAATTGACCGTAGGGTACTGCTTCGAATGATGCCACCATTTTTCCCAGTAGCCTCATGCACAGGCGTATGGATGGCTGTCTTTTTGAACCCACTAAGTGGATCAAATCTCTCAAAGACGACCCCTTTTCTTGAGGCAAGAAAATCTTTCTCTGGTCTGAATCCAGCCTTAGCCCCAAGTATTCCAGACTTTTGACTGGTTTTAGGGCTGACTTGTCTCGGTTGATAATCCAACCGTGATATTCCAGATACTTGATTGTCTCGTGAACAACCACTTCTAGTTTTTCCACTGAGTGGTCTATCAGCAACAAGTCGTCTAGATATGCCATTATCGTTACACCTCGTGTTCCTAGATTGGCCAATAATGGGGCCAGAATTTTTGTGAACACTCTTGGTGCTGTGGCCAGACCGAAGGGTAAGGCTCTGAACTGAAAATGGCGCCCTTCTATCGCAAAGCGTAGAAATTTTTGGTGGGCTGGAAAGATGGGGATGTGCAAATACGCATCTTTGATGTCGATCGAGGCTAACCATTCCTCCCCTTGTAGGGCAGTGGCTACCGATCGGATCGACTCCATCCGGAAAGTCCTGATATGCAGGAATTTGTTTAGCCCTTTTAGATTTAATATGGGCCTCACGTCCCCGTTTGGCTTCGGAACTGTAAAGAGGTTTGAGTAAAACCCGAACCCCCATTCTTCCAGGGGGACCTCTATAATTACTGCTTGAAGCAATAATTGTTCCAGTGCCAACAGGAGGGATCCTCTCTTCTGGGGATCCCTTGGCACGTTCGACCTTATAAAGCGGGAAGGAGGGGAGTTTTTTAACTCCAATTTGTATCCCAGATTTACTGCGGAGAGCACCCATCTGTCTCGGATCGTGTCCCGCCAGGTTTCTGTGAACAACTGAAGTCTTCCCCCCACCCGATTGGGTGGGGGCAACCCTTCATGCATTTGACTTTGGGGGAGGTTTTGTACCTCTCCTGCTCCAGGGCTTCTTGTTACCCTGCAACTGTCCCTGATTTTTACCTCCGGGATTTGACCGGGGAGGCCGTCGGAACTGTTTCACAGCCGATGTCCTAGGGACTGGAGAAGCCGGCCTCTTAAAAGAGGGACCTCTAACTCTATTTTTGACCGGTAAAAGTGTACTTTTACCGCTGGAAATTCTCTGGATATACTTGTCCAGGTCTTCCCCGAATAAACGCTCCCCATGAAATGGGAAGCTGATCAGCAATTTTTTACAGGGAGCTTCAGCAGACCAGTTTTTGAGCCATAGAAGCCTGCGCATATGTACTACAGACAGCGTAAGGCGGGAGGCCTGATGGATTGAATCCTTTATAGCGTCCACCGCAAAGCATAAGGCTCTAGGTAGATCAGCTAGAGCAAGAGCCTGCTGATCTGGCACGTCCCTTAAGACCTGTTTCAACTGATCCTTCACTGCTTGGCAGACCCCTATAGCTGCCACTGCTGGTTGTGTCACCAATCCTGCTGTAGAAAAAGCAGATTTCAATAAGGACTCCAATTTTTTATCTATTGGGTCCTTGAACATTTGGACATTTTCCACCGGACATGTCAGTGATTTATTCACACAAGAGATGGCTGCGTCCACTGTAGGGACCTTCCATTTTCTGACGAACTTATCCTCCATAGGATAGACCACCGGAAATCTCTTGGGGGGAGTAAATATTTTGTCAGGATGCTCCCAATCCTGGTAAATGAGCCCCTCCAATAAAGGATGGATCGGGAAAGAACAAACAGTCTGGGGAGCTTTTAGCGATCCCAACGAGGAGACAGAAGAGGAGGATGGCTCCGCAAGTGGCATTTTAAATGCTGATCGGACCATATTAGTCAGGGACTGCACCCATAACCTCTCAGCATGTGATGCTGAGAACGGCTCCTCCACTGTTGATTCCTCTACAACCGAATCAACCTCATCCTGATCCCCCTCAGGTAGGTCGACCTCTGTATGGGACTGTTGCTCTGTTAACAGGCACTCTGAGGGAGGAGACGGAGATCGAGCGCTTTTCTCCTGTGACAGGGAAGCAGCAATTAGTGCTGACAATCTCTCTTCCAGCCCTCCCAGAGCTGAGGAAAAAACCTCCTCTGTTACATACACAGGAGCAGGTGAACTGGGGACAGCCACAGTACCAGGTACTCCTGGGGGTGCCCTACGGTCACTAACCTCTGATTCTTCAGGGGAGACTGGTGCAGCCAAAGCATGCCCAAGATCCTCAGAGCCCGATGGAGACCCCCTATTCCTCCTGGAATTTCTAGTCCCGGAGTTTTTAGACGGCATATTCCTAAGCCACAAAGCTGAGGTATTCCAGCCGAAAATACACCAGTTACTGATAATAGTCTAGCATAAATGCTGCTATATAAACAGTTGGTGTCTACTAATGTGCCTTTCTAGGGGATGTCTGTATCAACCGCTTGCTGTATGCCTTTAAATGTTGTCAGCTCTGTCTCTGTACTTGATAGCCAGCTTACTGCAATAATGTGGCTTTTTAAAACCTGCTGGGACGCCCGCACATGCGCCGAAGCGCTGCGGCGCGCACAGAGCGTCATCCCCCAGGCCCCGCCCCTTTTTCCGGCCACCTCTATATATAGAGGCGCGTGCACGCGCACGCGCGCGGCCACGTGCGCCTCGGCGCTAATTTTCAAACATGGAAACCAGGGACAGGAGCCAGGGCCCCCTTTGCCGTAGGCCGGGGGATAGACGAACACTGCAACATGGCAGAGGAAACAGTTTCCTGTAGGAGAACTCACCAGCTGCCTGGACTTTGCTCTCTGAGAAGAAACTAGTCCATATGACAAGAAAAACATTCCACAGCGGCCTCTAGTGGACAAACACAGGTACCGCAGTTTAATATACTAAACATATATAAGAAAACATTCTTTTTTTTTTTTTTTTTCTTGACCACCATTAAAAATTATTACATTTTTTTAGTAGTTACAGGCATGCACAGATATTAGCGGGAATACCGTTAGGTAACAGACAGAAAGACAAATTAGGCTTGGGGGTCCCCCAATAGAACCAAGTTCCTGGGGGCCCCCACTTACCTGTTCCCCGCCGCAGGACTTTGTTTGGTCCACAAAAGCCCAAACTTCACCTATCACGGCAGGCATTGTAATCAAACCTTCAGGGACCGGGTTCCCAAGGATTCCACTCCCCTGGACCTGTATAGCACCCTGCACAGAAAACATCTTGGTCGTGGGTATGACCAGAGCTCTGGATCCCAGGGTCCAGCTCTCCTAAGAGAAGCATTACAGGCAGAACCTTGCTCTTCTCTGCAAGGCCCGGGTACCGACCGTTTAGCTATGAAGCTTTTTTGGTCGGATCCGGAATAGCTTACTGAGGCCCAAAAGAACCTGTACGCAAGCTCAGTGAAAAACACATGTTTCTTCTTGGCCAACACCTTAGACACTGGCAAAAAACTGAGGTGCTCCCGGATGGGAGGGGCTTATATAGGGGAGGGTACTTCCGGTTTTGGAAGTTGCCAGTGCCAGCACCTGACGGTAACTATATAACCCATTAGTAATGACTATGTCGCTCTGTGTCCCGTGATGTACGAAAAAGAAAAAAACGTTTTTTATATATATTTTTGGGGGATAGTTATTATAGCAAAAAGTAAAAAATATTGAATTTTTTTCCAAATTGTCGCTCTATTTTTGTTTATAGCACAAAAAAGAAAAACCGCAAAGGTGATCAAATACCACCAAAAGAAAGCTCTATTTGTGGGGAAAAAAAAGGACGTCAATTTTGTTTGGGAGCCACGTCGCACGACTGCGCATTTGTCAGTTAAAGCGACGCAGCGCCGAATCACAAAAAGGGGCCTGGTCTTTATGCTGCGTATTGGTCCGGGGCTTAGGTGGTTAATGTGTCGAATGCCTCTGCCACCTAGGATTTGCTAGCAGCGGGTTCAAACTCATCTCCCAGTGTGCAGATCACCTCTGTGCTGACAGGGGAGGACCAGTGCACAAGAACAGGCAGCTGTGTCACAGCAGCTTTCCTGCGCAGTTCTGCATCAGGAAAACCCTTGTACCCTTCTGACCCCCTGTACCACACCCTCCCAACCCCTTCGTGTGCCACCTTGGCCCCCCAGTATCATGTCCTCCTGACACCTCTGTGAGCCCTCCTGACCCCCCCCCTCCAGTACCATGCCCTCCTGAACCCCCAGTTTCATACCATCCAGACCCCCCTGTACCGTGCCCTGCAGGTCACTCCGTTAATTTGCCTGCCTTAACTCCCAACACTGTGTCCTCCTGATAATCCAGTTCCATGCTCTCCTGTCCCCCCAGTACTGTGCCCTTAAACCCCCCCCCCCCCCCCCAGCCCTCCAGACTCCCAAGTTCCATACCCCTCCAGACCAGGGTGGATATAATTCGATATATAAAAAAAAAAAAAAAAAACAAACAAACACAAAAACACACAACTGTTTTTTTTTTATGTTAATAAAATCAGATTTTTTGGGGATTTTTATCAAATTAAGTTTTAATAAAATGCTTTTGGACTAAAAATCTATCTATCCATCTAAAGATAATGTATCTTAAATAGAAAACGTGATAATTTAGTTTATTCAGCACGAAATGGAACTTGGTTATGTAGCATGAGGCTGTATATTCTGCAATATTTAAATTTTTGGTAAACTTCTTCAATGAATCCAAGCTCTGCAAGCTGATAAAACATGCACTGCATTCACACAATTTCACAGTAACCATGAGATAAACGAGTATTCCTGAACTTTGTTTTATCTCACTGTTTTGCAAAGCTATGTACACTACAAACTGTATGAGTGAATTGGTTCGGATATCGCTGTTTTGCTAACCTGACAGCTTATTATTCTAAATAGTAAACCTTAATTTTGTTTGCAAATATTAAAGATTATAACTACCAGCAAGAATAAGTCCTTACATTTAAAGAGCACCTGTTATTTCAGATCCATCATGGCAGCACCTGTTAGCGGGCATCCACTCACCTGCTGCCACCACGTCCCTCACTTTGCTGTGTTCACTGCCGCATCACCAGCTGCCTGATTAAAGTAAATGGGAGTGAATAGGACTGTCGGTGAGTCAACAGTGGGTCAGAGGAGAATCTGACAGATATAACAGTTGCTCTTTAAAAAATATGATTTAAATCGAGTTGATTTAAATCACGCCTTTATACAAGCGATTTAAATCAAATCCACCCTGCTCCAGACCCTCCTGTACCAGGCCCTTCTGACCCCCCCCCTACCAGGACCTCCTGGACCCCCCCCACCACTGCCTTTTGCTGACCCCTGTCTGTTGCCATGTTCTCTTCCCTGCTAGCCCCTGTCCTGCTCACCCCTCTCATCTGCCTTACGGATCTCTGTACACTGCCCCACCTACTACTGACCCTGGAGAAACTGTAGCAAGAACACCGACTATGATGGACAAGCAAATATGATAGGACAGAGATTTTGGGATACAATAAAGAATTTATAACGGACGAGCCAAAGAAAGCACCGATTCTCATTTACCAATTATACTAAATCGTTATGTACAAGTGGAAAAATAGGATTTTTTACTCACCGTAAAATCCTTTTCTCTGAGTTCATGGACCGACACAACTTCTCTATTGACATAGTGGGTATTATCCGTTAATTAGGAGTCGCCGCTTTACAAAATTGGGAAACAGACACTTGATGTCGGAAAGTCCAAGAGGCACCTATTGCCCTGGTCGAATGCGCCGTGACCGGAAAGGGGAGCGCTTGACCCTTTAAGGCGTAAGCCTGGATTACTATCTGTCGAATCCACCTAGAGATGGTGGCCGACGAGACTGCTTGGCCCTTCTTGGGACCAGCCATCGAAACAAACAGTGAGTCTGACTTCCGGAACAGGGAAGTAGCAGATAGGTATACTCTCAAAACTCGGACAACGTCCAAGGAATGCAACGCCAACTCCTTATGATTCGACGGATGAGGACACATGGATGGAAGTACAATGTCTTTGTTGAGATGAAAAGCCGATATGACTTTCGGAAGAAAGGAAGGCTGCGGCCGCAGCACCACCTTATCCTTGTGGAAAATCAAATAGGGAGCCTTGCAGGACAAGGCTGCCAGCTCAGAGACTCGTCGGACGTAACAGCCACCAAAAAGACCACTTTCTGAGAAAGTGTCAACAGGGGAATATCTCTAATATTCTCAAACGGTGCCTTCTGAAGCACCGAGAGGACCAGGTTCAAATCCCACGGAGGTAGCGGGGGACAGACCGGAGGAGCCACATGTCGAACCCCCTACACAAATGTACTCACGAGAGAGTGAGTCGCCAGGGTCGCTGAAAAAAAAAAAGACAGCCAGGGCAGATATCTGTCCCTTAAATCGTACTTAAGGCAAGCCCTTGGTCCACCCCATGCTGTAAAAACAGCAGGATTCTGGAAACTAAATAAGTACGCGGATGCCATTTCATTTCCTCACACATGGAGATGTAGGCCTTTCAAGTGCCGTGATAATCCTTCCTAGGAGGACGGTTTCCAAGCACTTCTCATAGTAGAGATGACCGAATCTGACAGGCCCCGGTCTCTCAGTACCTGGTTCTCAATAGCCATGCCGTTAAAGCCAGTGACCGTAAAGCAGGATGGAGTATGGGACCTTGCGATAGCAGGTCCTCCCGTAGTGGTAGGCGCCAGGGGACGTCTGCTACCAGACATACTAGATCGGCGTACCAAGGACGCTGAGGCCAATCTGGAGCGATTAGGATCATTGGAATTCCCTCTGCCTCCACTCTGCGGAGCAGAAGAGGAAGAAGCCTTAACGGAGGGAAGGCATAGATTAGCCGATACTGACCCCACAATGCCACCAACGCGTCAGTTGCGTCTGCCCATGGGTCTCTTGACCGGGCCACAAACCTCAATACCTTTCCGATTGAGTCAGGAAGCCAGAAGATCTACGTCTGGTGTGCCCCATCTTTGGCAGAGGAGCTGGAACACCTCCGGGTGTAAGGATCATTTCTGCCTGGTCCAGCATTTGGCAACTCAGGTAGTCTGCCTGCCAGTTTTCCACACCCGGAATGTACACGGCCGATAGTGCCGGTACGTTCCTCTCTGCCCACTTCAGGATGCGAGTGACCTTCGATGCCGCAGCTGAGCTTCTTGTTCCTCCTTGACGATTGACATATGCCACTGCTGTGGCGTTGTCTGACTGGATCCTGACTGGACGCCCTTGCAGCCTCGGAGACCATCTGAAGAGGCACAGCCTGATCGCCCGGATTTCCAGGACATTGATCAGCAGGCTGGATTCCTCTGGGGTCCAGCGACCTTGCGCTGACTGAACACCCCAGACTCCCCCGCAACCTGTAAGGCTGGCGTCCGTCGTGATCACTATCCAGTAAACCGGAAGAAATGACTTCCCGGCCAAAAGAGCCGGTGCTGTCAGCCACCATACCAGGGATCTCCTGACTAGGTGGCTCACTCGGATTTGATAATCCAGAGATGATGGACATCTGTTCCATCTGGACAGAACTTCTTTCTGTAACACTCGAGTGTGATATTGAGCATATGGGACCGCCTCGAAGGAGGCTACCATGAGGCCTAACACTCGCATGCAAAAAGTGAGTGACGACCAACTCTTGGAAGTCAGCTGCCGCACTGCAGCCCGAAGGGTCTGCAACTTTTTCACAGGGAGGAATACTTTTGCCTCTGGAGAAATCTAGAATCAAGCCCAGGTACACTAGGCGTTGAGTCGGCACCAATACTGACTTTTGCGTGTTTAGTATCCAACCACAGTCTCAAAGAGTGACAGGTAATGGACACGCTTACCTCTAATTCGGAGCTTGAAGGGGCCTTCAGAAGAAGGTCGTCCAAGTAGCCCACGATAGCGATACCCCGCTGTATTAGAAGTGCCAGAATCGGACCGAGCACCTTGGTGAACGTCCTGGGTGCTGAAGCAAGGCCAAACGAGTGGGCCACAAACTAATAGTGGTTCTTCCCGATTGCAAATCGCAGAAACCTCTGGTGTCTGAAGTATATGGGAACATGCAGGTATGCGTCCTTGATGTCCAAGGAGGCCAGAAAGTCCCCTGGATGGAGAGCAGTGACTACAGATCAAACCACCTCCATCCGAAATCTTTGTACCTTCACAAAGCAATTGAGGGCCTTGAGATCCAAGATTAGACGAACCCCATCCTTCTTCAGCACAATGAACAGATTTGAGTAAAAACCCTGACCCGTTACCGTTTTGGAACTGGAATGACTACCCCGCGTTCCAGCAGACCCTGGACCGCCCCCCATACAGGGCCTCCCGACGGGTCGGTAGTAGCTGGAGGTTGGAGGTGATGAATCTGTCCGGTGGACAAGAGAGAAATTCTATCTTGTAGCCTGAGGAGATTACTTCGCAAACCCACCTTTCGGAGACTAAAGGCCCCAAAAAGTCTGTCGCCCTTAAAGGGCAGATCCAACAGGGCCTTCTTGGAAGTCTGGTACGCAGACCAGCCCTTTAGCCAGATCAGGCGGCGTATTGCTACTGCATAAACCGAAGCTTTTGACAGCAGGGGAATAGTATCCATGTCTGACTCGCAGACAAGCCTAAGGCCCTGGACCAACTGGTCGGCCAAAGTTATCTCATCAGGAGGAGCATCTCGCTCCTTTAACCCCTGAAGTAGCAATTTTGCCCATTCAGTAAGTGTCTGAGACACTAGGGCCCCTCGCCAATGCCGGGCGTACTGCCGAGCCTACCACTGAGAGCTGGGTGGGGACGGACCTTCATGCGAACGCAGATTAGTCCGCAGGCTTGTTGGGTCTGCGGGACCAAGGACGCTTTTGTCCTTGGGCAGGCGCCTTGTCGGCCTGGGGTCTTTTCCCTGTCGCCCTAGGGGGACGAAAAAAACGCTTGCGTGCAGTAAAGGAGGGCCCTTGCCCTTGGCGTGGCCCCTACCCTTGTTAGTTTGAGGAAGCAAAAGTGCTTTTAACTCCTGTGGCATCCTTGATGATGTCATCCATAGAGGCCCCCCCCAAAAAGTCTGTCGCCCTTAAAAGGCAGATCCAACAGGGCTTTCTTGGAGGTCTGGTCCGCAGACCAGCCCTTTAGCCAGCTCAGGCAGCGTATTGCTACTGCATAAACCGAAGCTTTAGACAGCAGGAGAATAGTATCCATGTCTGACTCGCAGACAAACCTAAGGCCCTGGACCAACTGGTCGGCCAATGTTATCTCATCAGGAGGAGCATCTCGCTCCTTAACCCCTGGAGTAGCAATCTTGCCCATTCAGTAAGTGTCAGACACTAGGGCCCCCGCCAATGCCGGGCGTACTGCCGAGCCTACCACTGAGTATAGGTAGCAAGCGAGTGCTTCGGCCTTCTTACCCACAGGGTCCTTGAAAACAGGAGCCCCTTCTACTGGAATTGTGGTGGCTCCGTTAAGTCTGGACACCGGAGGGTCAATTATAGGGGGAGAGGTCCATTTCTTCAGAAAACTCTCCTCAAAGGGGTACCGTACCGCAAACCTCTTTGGGGCTGTAAAGACCCTCAGTGGGTTCTCCCATTCCTTGTATAAGAGTTTATCAAAATAAGACACAAAGGGAACACCTTAGCAGTGCGGGCAGGTTTTCTGAAACCCAAGTGAACCGGAGTCTCTGCTGCTTCTGCAGTATTTTCCAACTTTAGCGTATCCCGCACTGCAGTAATAAGGTCAGATACCAAGCCGTCTTGCGTACTGACCTGGAGTCATCCTCACTGTCCGGTCACGGTCTGCAGTCTCTGATGCATCAGAATCTGGGCCCTGAGCCGTAGCTGGACCTGGTTCTGCATCAGAATTATCCCCAGAAGCTTGCAGGGGACGGGGGCGTTTACTACCCCCTGTATTCCCATGTGCTGCTTCCACCCTGGCAGCAAACGCCTCTAGGATTGCCGACATAGCGTTCATAGATACCTCAGGGGCACCAGCTGCTAAATCTGGTGTTTCAGGGGAGAAGACATCTGGCTCAGATGCCATGCTGACCACACGCTCACACTCACAGGGCTCCAGGCAAGATATCAATAGGCCACCCTCCTGCGCTGCAGAGATGCTGGGTTACCCAGAGGACTCACCACCCTGGACCGGTACTGCTATGCTGCTGTGTGCTGCGCCTGTGATGCTGTCCCGCTGCTGCTGTGTCAGTCTGCTTCTTTTATCAGCGCTTCCTGTGTGAATTTTTCGCGCCAGTGTAATGCACCCTAGAGGCCGGAGACTCTCGCAAAATGGCCGCCAAAAACGTCTGTATGGAAGAAAATGTGGGCTCTCAGAAAATGGCCGCCGAGCCGAAGATAGAGGCCAAGCAGCCGTAGCCCACAAAAAGATGGCCGCCGAACGGCAATATATACATACATACATACAGGGTGGACAAACATGGCCGCCGATCAGTTGATAGAGGCCAGTGGGTGTAGACTACAAGAAAATGGCGCCGAAACCACAGGAAGATGGCCGCCAGGCAGTCACTAGAGGTCATACCCGGCATGGACCACCACAAAATGGCCGCCGACAGCATGGAGGAGGAAGCACCCACAGGTAAGCAGAAATAACATTTCTTTTAAATGTTAGTTACAGCCAGCCCCGCTCCAGTGGAACCCCTTAGGTGACCCCCAGCACCCAGCAACCTTTAGCTAGGAGCCCAGGGAGGAGGGAAAGGCAGGGAGAGAGGGAAGAAAGGGGCCACAACCACTTACTTGGTCTCTCCAGGAATGTCCAGCCAAATCACTCAGCCGAGGCAGGGGAGTTTACTTACCTATCCTGCATGTATTATGCTGGAAGACATTCCAAACAGATCATCGTCCGTGCACGGAAGGTGACTGTTGGCCAGGCATGCTGTGATTTGACCTAAAAGGGACGATCATATGTATGCCCTGGAGCGTGATGCTCACCGGACAGGTTGCTGCGACTCGGCCGTAAGGTCAGCCGAAGCTGAGCGGTCCGATGCAAGCCTTGGAGCGTAAGCTCACCGGGCAGGCTGCTGCGACTCGGCCGTAAGGTCAGCCGAAGCTGAGCGGTCCGATGCAGGCCCTGGGGCGTAGGCTCACCAGCCACCCGTGGAGCAACGGGCATGTCGTGCAAAACCCAGCGCATAGCTAGGGTCGGCACACGCTCGATGGCCGAACTGGGGAGACTACAAGGATCGAGGATCCAGCCTGTCACCCAGTCGGCTGTTGATCGAAGATCGCAGGAAACAAAAAAATGTAGCAAAACAATATATATTTTTTCCCCCGGACCAATGGGCCCAAAGGGAGCCATCTCCTACTCCTTTGCCAGACAGAAAAAAACTGATCTGCAAGATGCAGACTGAGGTGATATACCCGGAGGGTCCGCCCCCTGGGTGGTACTGTAGAAGGTGTGATGCAACACTTTTTACAAGTTTTCTGCCTAGTCACTCCTAATTAACGGATAATACCCACTTTGTCAATAGAGAGGCTGTGTCGGTCCATGGACGAAAGAGTAATATATTTTTCCTCCGGACCAATGGGCCCGAAGGTAGCCATGTCCTACTCCTTGCTAGACAAAAAAATAGGATTTTATAACAGCTTACCTGTAAAATCCTTTTCTTGGAGTACATCACGGGACACAGAGCGACATAGTCATTACTAATGGGTTATATAGATACCGTCAGGTGCTGGCACTGGCAACTTCCAAAACCGGAAGTACCCTCCCCTATATAAGCCCCTCCCATCCGGGAGCACCTCAGTTTTGTAGCAAAGCAATAAGTGTCCCCAAAGAGGGGCGGGAGCTCTGTGTCCCGTGATGTACTCCAAGAAAAGGATTTTACAGGTAAGCTGTTATAAAAATCCTATTTTCTTTCTCGTACATCACGGGACACAGAGCGACATAGTCATTACTAATGGGATGTCCTAAAGCAATGCCCAATGAGGGGGGGGATACACCATATATAAGCTGAGCGCTATCAGACATGAGGATCTTTTGCGGCCTGCAACACACTGCGCCCAAAGGCGACATCCTCCTGACTTCTAACGTCCACCTGGTAGAACCTAGTAAACGTGTGAACTGAAGACCATGTTGCGGCCTCACAGATTTGAGCCAGGGAGGCCTGGTGATGCACTGCCCATGAAGTTCCAACTGCTCTCGTGGAGTGCGCTCTAACTTTGAACGGAGGCGGTCTCCTTCTCAAGCCATAGGCTTGTATTATGACCTGTCGAATCCACTTGGCTAAAGTAGATTTTGACGCTGCCTGACCCTTTCTGGGGCCTTCCGGCAGAATAAACTAAGTATCCGTTCTGCGAATCTGAGCAGTGGCTTTTAGATAAGCTTTAACTGCTCTTACTACATCCAAGGAATGCAACAACTTTTCCTCTACCGAAGTAGGTTTGGGGAAAAAAGAAGGAAGAACCACATCTTGGTTCAAATGAAACCTCGATACCACCTTAGGAAGAAAGGCTGGATGAGGACGTAACACTACTCTATCCTTATGGATAACCAGATATGGCTCCTTACAGGACATAGCTGCTAATTCCGACACTCTTTTAGCCGAACAAATGGCTACTAGAAAACTCAATTTCCTGGTGAGAAGCACCAAAGAAATATGCTGTAATGGTTCAAATGGTTGTTTCTGTAGAACCGACAGAACCAAGTTTAGATCCCATGGACATATGGGAATATTAACCGGAGGACTAATACGCATCACTCCTTGTATAAAGGCTTTGACTAGTGAATGCGAAGCCAAGGGCCTTTGAAAAAATATTGACAAGGCCGAAATCTGACCCTTGATAGTACTCAAGGCCAGCTTCCTATCTACAGCCCACTGTAGGAAGTCCAAAATCCTACCTATTACGTATTTACGTGGATGCCATTTCTTGGCCTCACACCAGGCGATGTACGCCTTCCAGATTCTATAGTAGATCTGCCTGGATACCGGCTTCCTGGCATTGATCATGGTAGATACCACAGCATTAGAGAGCCCTCTCTTTTTTAGAATGTGGGCTTCAATAGCCAGGCCGTCAAACCTAGGGCTGGTAAGGAAGGGTGGTATATCGGTCCTTGCGAAAGCAGGTCCGGACGATGTGGGAGGGTCCAAGGACTCCCCACAGACATTTTTACAATCTCCGCGTACCATGCTCTTTGGGGCCACGCTGGAGCCACCAGAATCACTGGTTTCTTTTCTACCCTGATTCTGCGGAGTAATCGAGGTAACAATTGTGGCGGTGGGAATGCATATATCAGCTTGAACTGATCCCAAGGGAACACTAGGGCATCCGAGCCGCAAGCTAGGGGATCCCTTGTCCAAGAGACAAACCTGTCCACTTTTGTGTTGAATCTGGATGCTAGCAGATCTACATCCGGTGTTCCCCACCGCTGACATATTGTCCGGAAAACCTCGGGATGAAGGGACCATTCCCCTGGGCATAATTGTTGGCGACTTAGAAAGTCCGCCTTCCAATTCTCCACTCCTGGAATGAAAACCGCAGATATGGCTGGGACATATCTTTCTGCCCATCTCAGGATGTAATTTACTTCCCTTTGGGCTGCACGACTCCTGGTGCCCCCCTGACGATTGATATATGCCACTGCTGTGGCATTGTCTGATTGAATTCTGACAGGGGACCCTTGGAGTTTGGATGTCCATGCTACTAGGGCATACCGGGCTGCTCGTATCTCTAAGAGATTGATGGGCAGGGCCTTTTCCGCATCCGACCATCTGCCCTGGAGAGACCATTGCTCCAGTACTGCTCCCCAGCCTATAAGGCTGGCATCTGTAGTGACCACCTTCCAGGAAATCGGGCTGAAGGATTTCCCTCTTTCCAGATTCTGGGGAACCAACCACCAGCGGAGGCTCTTGCGAACGGAAGGGGACAAGGACATTGGTAAGTCCAGAGCCTGAACTTTTTTGTTCCAGGCTGACAGTATGGCCCTTTGCAAATTCCTTGAATGGAATTGACCGTAGGGTACTGCTTCGAATGATGCCACCATTTTTCCCAGCAGCCTCATGCACAGGCGTATGGATGGCTGTCTTGTTGAACCCACTAAGTGGATCAAATCTCTCAAAGACGACCCCTTTTCTTGAGGCAAGAAAATTTTTCTCTGGTCTGAATCCAGCCTTAGCCCCAAGTATTCCAGACTTTTGACTGGTTTTAGGGCTGACTTGTCTCGGTTGATAATCCAACCGTGATATTCCAGATACTTGATTGTCTCGTGAACAACCACTTCTAGTTTTTCCACTGAGTGGTCTATCAGCAACAAGTCGTCTAGATATGCCATTATCGTTACACCTCGTGTTCTTAGATTGGCCAATAATGGGGCCAGAATTTTTGTGAACACTCGTGGTGCTGTGGCCAGACCGAAGGGTAAGGCTCTGAACTGAAAATGGCGCCCTTCTACCGCAAAGCGTAGAAATTTTTGGTGGGCTGGAAAGATGGGAATGTGCAAATAAGCATCTTTGATGTCGATCGAGGCTAACCATTCCTCCCCTTGTAGGGCAGTGGCCACCGACCGGATCGACTCCATCCGGAAAGTCCTGATATGTAGGAATTTGTTTAGCCCTTTTAGATTTAATATGGGCCTCACGTCCCCGTTTGGCTTCGGGACTGTAAAGAGGTTTGAGTAAAACCCGAACCCTCATTCTTCCAGGGGAACCTCTATAATTACTGCTTGGAGCAATAATTGTTCTAGTGCCAACAGGAGGGATCCTCTCTTCTGGGGATCCCTTGGCACGTTTGACCTTATAAAGCGGGAAGGAGGGGAGTTTTTTAACTCCAATTTGTATCCCAGATTTACTGCGGAGAGCACCCATCTGTCTCTGATCGTGTCCCGCCAGGTCTCTGTGAACAACTGAAGTCTTCCCCCCACCCGATTGAGTGGGGGCAACCCTTCATGCATTTGACTTTGGGGGAGGTTTTGTACCTCTCCTGCCCCAGGGCTTCTTGTTACCCTGCAATTGTCCCTGATTTTTACCTCCGGGATTTGACCGAGGAGGCCGTCGGAACTGTTTCACAGCCGATGTCCTAGGGACTGGAGAAGCAGGCCTCTTAAAAGAGGGACCTCTAACTCTATTTTTAACCGGCAAAAGTGTACTTTTACCGCTGGAAATTCTCTGGATATATTTGTCCAGGTCTTCCCCGAATAAGCGTTCACCATGAAATGGGAAGCTGACCAGCAATTTTTTACAGGGAGCTTCAGCAGACCAGTTTTTGAGCCATAGAAGCCTGCGCATATGTACTACAGACAGCGTAAGGCGGGAGGCCTGATGGATTGAATCCTTTATAGCGTCCACCGCAAAGCATAAGGCTCTGGGTAGATCGGCTAGGGCAAGAGCCTGCTGATCTGGCAAGTCCCTTAAGACCTGTTTCAACTGATCCTTCACTGCTTGGCAGACCCCAATAGCTGCCACTGCTGGTTGTGTCACCAATCCTGCTATAGAAAAAGCAGATTTTAATAAGGACTCCAATTTTTTATCTATTGGGTCCTTGAACATTTGGACATTATCAACGGGACATGTCAGTGATTTGTTCACACAAGAGATGGCTGCATCCACTGTAGGGACCCTCCATTTTCTGATGAACTTATCCTCCATGGGATAGACCACCGGAAATCTCTTGGGGGGAGTAAATATTTTATCAGGATGCTCCCAATCCTGGTAAATGAGCCCTTCCAGTAAAGGATGGATCGGAAAGGAACAAACAGTCTGGGGAGCTTTTAGCGACCCCAACGAGGAGACAGAAGTGGATGATGGCTCCGTAAGGGGAATTTTAAATGCTGATCGGACCATATTAGTCAGGGACTGAACCCATAACCTTTCAGCATGTGATGCTGAGAATGGCTCTTCCACTGTTGATTCCTCTACAACCGAATCGACCTCATCCTGATCCCCTTCAGGTAGGTCGATCCCTGTATGGGACTGTTGCTCTGTTAATAGGCACTCTGAGGGAGGAGACGGAGATCGGGTGCTTTTTTCCTGTGACAGGGAAGCAGCGATCAATGTTGACAATCTCTCTTCCAGCCCTCCCAGAGCTGAGGAAAAAACCTCCTCTGTTATATACACAGGAGCAGGTGAACTGAGGACAGCCACAGTACCAGGTACTCCTGAGGGTGCTCTATGGTCACTAACCTCTGATTCTTCAGGGGAGACTGGTGCAGCCGAAGCATGCCCAAGATCCTCAGAGCCCGATGGAGACCCCCTATGCCTCCTGGAATTTCTAGTCCCGGAGTTTTTAGATGGCATATTCCTAAGCCACAAAGCTGAGGTATTCCAGCCGAAATACACCACTTACTGACAATAGTCTAGCATAAATGCTGCTATAAGAAACAGTTGGTGTCTACTAATGTGCCTTTCTAGGGGATGCCTGCATCAACCGCTTGCTGTATGCCTTTTTTAAATGTTGCCAGCTTTGTCTCTGCACTCCATAGCCAGCTCACCACACAAAAATTGTGGTTTTTAACATGCTGGGACGCCCGCACATGCGCAGAAGCGCTGCGGCGCGCACAGAGCGTCATCCCCCAGGCTCCGCCCCCTTTCCCGGCTCACCTCTATATATAGAGGCGCGTGCACGCGCACGCGCGCGGCCACGTGCGCCTTCGGCGCTAATTTCAAAAATGGAAACTAGGGACAAGAGCCAGGGCCCCTCTTTGCCGCAGGCCGGGGGATGGACGAGCATTGCAACATGGCAGAGGAAGCAGTTTCCCATAAGAGAACTCACCATCTGCCTGGACTTGCTCTGATGAAAAGAAACTAGTCCACATGACAAGAAACGTTCCACAGCGGCCTCTAGTGGACAAACACAGGTACCGCAGTCTAATATATTAAATATATATATAAAAAAAAATTTATTTTTTTTTCTTGACCACTATTAAAATTATTACATTTTTTTAGTAGTTACAGGCATGCACAGATATTAGCGGGAATACCGTTAGGTAACAGACAGAAAGACAAATTAGGCTTGGGGGTCCCCCAATAGAACCAAGTTCCTGGGGGCCCCCACTTACCTGTTCCCCGCCGCAGGACTTTGTTTGGTCCACAAAAGCCCAAACTTCACCTATCACGGCAGGCATTGTAATCAAACCTTCAGGGACCGGGTTCCCAAGGATTCCACTCCCCTGGACCTGTATAGCACCCTGCACAGAAAACATCTTGGTCGTGGGTATGACCAGAGCTCTGGATCCCAGGGTCCAGCTCTCCTAAGAGAAGCATTACAGGCAAAACCTTGCTCTTCTCTGCAAGGCCCGGGTACCGACCGTTTAGCTATGAAGCTTTTTTGGTCGGATCCGGAATAGCTTACTGAGGCCCAAAAGAACCTGTACGCAAGCTCAGTGAAAAACACATGTTTCTTCTTGGCCAACACCTTAGACACTGGCAAAAAACTGAGGGGCTCCCGGATGGGAGGGGCTTATAGAGGGGAGGGTACTTCCGGTTTTGGAAGTTGCCAGTGCCAGCACCTGACGGTATCTATATAACCCATTAGTAATGACTATGTCGCTCTGTGTCCCGTGATGTACGAGAAAGAAAAAAATATATTAATCTGCGAGATGCAGAGTGAGGGGATATACCAGAGGGTCTGCCCCCTGGGCGGTACTGTAGAAGTTGTGATGCAACACTTTTTACAAGTTTTCTGCCTAGTCACTCCTAATTAACGGATAATACCCACCATGGTAATAGAGAAGCTGTGTCGGTCCATGAACAAAAGAGTAAACTATTTAAGAAACACTGGTCTATCCTGAAAGCAGACAAACCACTTAAAATATACAGGTCCTTCTCAAAAAATTAGCATATTGTGATAAAGTTCATTATTTTCTGTAATGTACTGATAAACATTAGACTTTCATATATTTTAGATTCATTACACACAACTGAAGTAGTTCAAGGATTTTCTTGTTTTAATATTGATGATTTTGGCATACAGCTCATGACAACCCAAAAATCCTATCTCAAACAATTAGCATATTTCATCCGACCAATAAAAGAAAAGTGTTTTTAATACAAAAAAAGTCAACCTTCAAATAATTATGTTCAGTTATGCACTCAATACTTGGTAGGGAATCCTTTTGCAGAAATGACTGCTTCAATGCGGCGTGGCATGGAGGCAACCAGCCTGTGGCACTGCTGAGGTGTTATGGAGGCCCAGGATGCTTCGATAGCGGCCTTAAGCTCATCCAGAGTGTTGGGTCTTGCGTCTCTCAAACTTTCTCTTCCCAATATCCCACAGATTCTCTATGGGGTTCAGGTCAGGAGAGTTGGCAGGCCAATTGAGCACAGTAATACCATGGTCAGTAAACCATTTACCAGTGGTTTTGGCACTGTGAGCAGGTGCCAGGTCGTGCTGAAAAATGAAATCTTCATCTCCATAAAGCTTTTCAGCAGATGGAAGCATGAAGTGCTCCAAAATCTCCTGATAGCTAGCTGCATTGACCCTGCCCTTGATAAAACACAGTGGAACAACACCAGCAGCTGACATGGCACCCCAGACCATCACTGACTGTGGGTACTTGACACTGGACTTCAGGCATTTTGGCATTTCCCTCTCCCCAGTCTTCCTCCAGACTCTGGCACCTTGATTTCTGAATGTACTTTGGACCACTGAGCAACAGTCCAGTGCTGCTTCTCTGTAGCCCAGGTCAGGCGCTTCTGCCGCTGTTTCTGGTTCAAAAGTGGCTTGACCTGGGGAATGCGGCACCTGTAGCCCATTTCCTGCACACGCCTGTTCACAGTGGCTCTGGATGTTTCTACTCCAGACTCAGTCCACTGCTTCCGCAGGTCCTCCAAGGTCTGGAATCGGTCCTTCTCCACAATCTTCTTCAGGGTCCGGTCACCTCTTCTCATTGTGCAGCGTTTTCTGCCACACTTTTTCCTTCCCACAGACTTCCCACTGAGGTGCTTTGATACAGCACTCTGGGAACAGCCTATTCGTTCAGAAATTTCTTTGTGTCTTACCCTCTTGCTTGAGGGTGTCAATGATGGCCTTCTGGACAGCAGTCAGGTCGGCAGTCTTACCCATGATTGCGGTTTTGAGTAATGAACCAGGCTGGGAGTTTTTAAAAGCCTCAGGAATCTTTTGCAGGTGTTTAGAGTTAATTAGTTGATTCAGATGATTAGGTTAATAGCTCGTTTAGAGAACCTTTTCATGATATGCTAATTTTTTGAGATAGGAATTTTGGGTTGTCATGAGCTGTATGCCAAAATCATCAATATTAAAACAAGAAAAGGCTTGAACTACTTCAAGTTGTGTTTAACGAATCTAAAATATATAAAAGTCTAATGTTTATCAGTACATTACAGAAAATAATGAACTTTATCACAATATGCTAATTTTTTGAGAAGGACCTGTATTACCTGCACAACCAAGATTCATATACAAGAGAGAACCTACCCTAGCAATAAAAATAGTCTTACCTTTTTTCAAGGCAAAGGCTTTTCATGTAGGAGGTGCTTTGCATGTCAAAATAGAAATGGGGATGGGGGGGAAGCTTTACTGACATTTTTACGCTTTGCCGGCGCTGCTCATTGATTTCAATGGGCAGGGGCAGTTTAGGAGCGTTGTAAAGCGCCTCCAAGATGCTGCTTGCAGGACTGTTTTTAGCGTCTTGCCAGCGCACTGCTCCAGTGTGAAAACCCAAGGGCGTTCACACTGGAGTGACAGGAGAGGCGCTTTGCAGGCGCTATTTTTAGCGCTATGGCGCCTCAGTGTGAAAGTAGCCTTAGGGATTTTAACATTTTGCAGGACTGAAGAAGTAGTTTATGTACTTCAACGTCCATGCAGTATGTGTGGAGAACAAAGAGGCCGATGTGGAAAAGGATCCGGGAAAACATTCAAAATATACTTAATGGTTACAAGAAACATAGCATATCAAGTCTCATCAACTGACCCTTTGGCATGTTTAGGAGCCACTGGGCAAAATGACAGCTATCCACCAGGATATAAATGTTGCAATCAGTTTTTAAAAAAAATCTTAGTTGTTATTTGTTTATTTTTTACCTCGAATACTGAAATCCAAAAAGTGGATGATCTATCTTGTCACGATTTACAAAATTTTACATCTTTAGAACATGTTACACTGGTACAAGTAACATTTGAAGTATTTAATACTGTAGATCAGGGGTAGGCAACCTTTCAGGAGGTGGAGATCTACCATGACAACATCGAAGACCGCAAATATCACCAGGGTGTCACCGGCCTTTTTTTTTTCTTTTGCTTGTTTTATTTTTTAGCAAGCCCACCAGAGGTCAGTATTTAGAGTATAACATGACCAGCACCCATCCCCACCCCCTCCTATGATAGTGGGCAGGGATCCGACCACACGCCATCTTCCACCATGGAAGGTGGCTTGAAGTTCTCAATGGACTACTAGTGTGCTGATCAGCATGCTCGTAGTCCATTTACACTTCCTCCAGCTTTCCATCTGTACAGAGGTATGAGCAGAAAGCTGGAGGGAGAGCATGCAGGAGCCCGACATTGCACCTGCAATCCACTGATTCTGGAAGCAATGCTTTTCAGGCACCTGTTGGACAAAAAAAAAAAAAAATGCACATTTTTTACCTTCAGAAATGTGTATTTACTATTTTTCCCCTACGCGAACTTGGCCTTTAACGAGACTACCATAAATCACCTTGGTGATAAAATTAACAGTAAGAGGAAAAATTCATGCAGCCATTATGAACTCACCTGTGCCCCATTAGAGCAAGTCAGAGAGATCTCTACAATGAAAACCACTTCAGATGATATAACTGCATCAGAGGTAGTATAGTAGGACGGAACAATGGAAGGTTCTGTGCAAGTTTCAGCTGAAAAGAAAGATATAAAATGATTATGCAATGTAGGTTAAAACAGGGCTTGACAAATTTGCTTGAAATCTAGGAGCCAGCTAAAAAAGTTAGGAGCCAGGAACGCGCCCTGTCCCGCCGAGCTTGCGCGCAGAAGCGAACGCATACGTGAGTAGCGCCCGCATATGAAAGCGGTGTTCAAACCACACGTGAGGTATCGCCGCGATCGGTAGAGTGAGAGCAATAATTCTAGCCCTAGACCTCCTCTGTAACTCAAAACATGCAACCTGTAGAATTTTTTAAACGTCGCCTATGGAGATTTTAAAGGGTAAAAGTTAGTCGCCATTCCACGAGCGGACGCAATTTTTAAGCGTGACATGTTGGGTATTCATTTACTCGGTGCAACATTATCTTTCACAGTATAAAAAAAAAAACTGGGCTAACTTTACTGTTGTCTTATTTTTTTATTTTAAAAAAAAAAGTGTATTTTTTCCCCAAAAAGTGCGCTTGTAAGACCGCTGCACAAATACGGTGTGACAGAAAGTATTGCAACGACCGCCATTTTATTCTCTAGGGTGTTAGAATAAAAAATATATATAATGTTTGGGGGTTCTAATTAGAGGGAAGGAGATGGCAGGGAAAACAGACAGGGAAACTCCATTAGCATTGCTGGTTGCAATACCAACGGCCACCACAAGATGGCGCTAGACCACAGAAGGAAGCATAGGCTTGCAGAAGGCGGCTTCAATTACTGGCCGGCGCGGCCCGACGCGATCCCGCGGCGCGGAGGGGGGGGCACGGAGACACAGGATACCCCAGCTGTGCCCCCAGGCGCCAGGTCGCTAATTCTAGTCGCAATGGCGACCTGGCGCCCGGGGTTTGTCGAGGCCTGGGTTAAAATAAGTCTAGTCAAATCTCACCCAGAATTAGAAGCCAGCTTTACGCATTATATATATATATATATATATATATATATATATATATATTATATATATATATATATACACACACATACATACATATACACACACACACACACACACACACACACATATACATATATATACACACATACATACATACATACATACACACACACACACACACACACACATACATACATACATATAAGGGTTGTCCCGATACTAGTATCGGTATCGGGACCTATACCAAGCATTTGCGGGAGTACTTGTACTCGCGCAAATGCTCCCGATGCCTTGTCCGATACTTTTAATGAGAGCGGGCGAAGACCAGAGCGCAGACGGGGCGGAGAGCGAGGTGGGGGCGGAGACCAGATCGCAGACGGGGCGGAGAGCGAGGCGGGGGGCGGAGACCAGATCGCAGACGGGGCGGAGAGCGAGGCAGGGGGCCGAGACCAGATCGCAGACGGGGCGGAGAGCGAGGCGGGGGGCCGAGACCAGAGCGGAGAGCAGAGCGTGTCTTCAGGCGGGTAAGTAAAATTTCATTGTGACATGCACACAGGATTTGTTTTCCTTCCGCCCTTGTGATCCAATGGTTGCCTGCCTTGCCTGTCTTTCTGCTGGTCAAATGCTCCTGAAGCCCTCGATACTTTTGATGAGAGGGGGCGGAGAGGGGGCAGAGAGCGGGCGGAGAGTGGGGTGACATGACATGCACACAGACTTCTTTTCCTTCCTCCCTTGTTTTGATCCAATGGTTGCCTTGCCTGTCTTTCTTCTGGTCACCCTGCTATTTTGCTCAATGTGCTCCCCCTGACTCTCCTGCCTGTTTGTTTTTCAATGCTGGAGGGGAGGGAGTTTTTTTAATAAGACATTAACCACTGAAAATGGCCCAGGGGGAGGGCAGAGCTGGGGGTGGGGGGGGAGGGGCTGCCTTTCTCTGATGAATAAGAGAACTAACTAACTCTTCAGGAGGGCAGGATGTGAGTTCACCTTCTTCCCTGGAATCACCTGAAATGTTTTCACTATCTGTAAAGGAACATTCTTCCCACTGACCACCAATGTATGTAGCATTCTTCCCACTGATCACCAATGTACGGAGCATTCTTCTCACTGACCACCAATGTAAGGAACATTCTTCCCACTGATCACCAATGTAAGGAACATTCTTCCCACTGACCACCAATGTAAGGAACATTCTTCTCACTGACCACCAATGTAAGGAACATTCTTCCCACTGACCACCAATGTACGGAGCATTCTTCTCACTGACCACCAATATAAGGAACATTCTTCCCACTGACCACCAATGTAAGGAACATTCTTCCCACTGACCACCAATGTAAGGAACATTCTTCCCACTGATCACCAATGTACGGAGCATTCTTCCCACTGACCACCAATGTACGGAGCATTCTTCTCACTGACCACCAATGTAAGGAACATTCTTCCCACTGACCACCAATGTAAGGGACATTCTT
This sequence comes from Rana muscosa, assembly GCA_029206835.1. Lineage (NCBI taxonomy): Eukaryota > Metazoa > Chordata > Amphibia > Anura > Ranidae > Rana > Rana muscosa. The sequence continues at coordinate 306,783,112 of CM055125.1, read as the reverse complement.
CTCACTGATCACCAATGTAAGGAACATTCTTCTCACTGATCACCAATGTAAGGAACATTCTTCTCACTGATCACCAATGTAAGGAACATTCTTCTCACTGATCACCAATGTAAGGAACATTCTTCCCACTGATCACCAATGTAAGGAACATTCTTCTCACTGATCACCAATGTAAGGAACATTCTTCTCACTGATCACCAATGTAAGGAACATTCTTCCCACTGATCACCAATGTAAGGAACATTCTTCCCACTGATCACCAATGTAAGGAACATTCTTCCCACTGATCACCAATGTAAGGGACATTCTTCCCACTGATCACCAATGTAAGGGACATTCTTCCCACTGATCACCAATGTAAGGAACATTCTTCTCACTGATCACCAATGTAAGGAACATTCTTCCCACTGATCACCAATGTAAGGAACATTCTTCTCACTGATCACCAATGTAAGGAACATTCTTCTCACTGATCACCAATGTAAGGAACATTCTTCCCACTGATCACCAATGTAAGGAACATTCTTCCCACTGATCACCAATGTAAGGGACATTCTTCTCACTGATCACCAATGTAAGGGACATTCTTCTCACTGATCACCAATGTAAGGAACATTCTTCTCACTGATCACCAATGTAAGGAACATTCTTCCCACTGATCACCAATGTAAGGAACATTCTTCTCACTGATCACCAATGTAAGGAACATTCTTCTCACTGATCACCAATGTAAGGGACATTCTTCCCACTGATAACCAATGTAAGGAACATTCTTCTCACTGATCACCAATGTAAGGAACATTCTTCTCACTGATCACCAATGTAAGGAACATTCTTCCCACTGATCACCAATGTAAGGAACATTCTTCTCACTGATCACCAATGTAAGGAACATTCTTCTCACTGATCACCAATGTAAGGAACATTCTTCCCACTGATCACCAATGTAAGGATATCATTAGTCTGTATTGTGGTTTGAAAACTGTCACATGACATAAAAAAAAAGTATCGGTATCGGCGAGTACATGAAAAAAAGTATCGGTACTTGTACTCGGTTCTAAAAAAGTGGTATCGGGACAACCCTAATATATATTTACATGCATATATACACACACACACACACACACACTACACAAGCTATATAGGTTTCAGTACACACACCTTCAGACCATCTCCAATGTATATGTATGCACTTCAGACCTCAGAACAGTCCCATTCCATACAGTTTGAAACTCAGAACAGCCCCAACCCCTTTGTCTTTCAAAAACAACTACTGTATATACTCGAGTATAAGCCGAGTTTTTAAGCACAATTTTTTGTGCTGAAAATGCCCCCCTCGGCTTATACTCGAGTCACCTTTTTGAGCCTGATCTCCCGGACTTTGGGGAGCCGGTACCGGCCGGCCGTACTGGCACACATGTAGCCCCACTCTTCCTCTACAAGTGTGCAAAGTTTCTTGTCCGGAGAACATACGGCCGGGGAGCACCGATTTTTCAAACCCGGGCACCCCTTCCATAGACTCCCATGTTAAACTGTAATTTCTCTGGTGACTTTGGGGACCCGGTACCGGCCGGTCGTAGGTCCTCTGGACCCCAAACTTGGCACACATGTAGCCCCACTCTTCCTCTACAAGTGTGCAAAGTTTTTTTGTCCGGAGGACCTACGGCCGGGGAGCACCGATTTTTCAAAACCGGGCACTCCTTCCATAGACTCCCATGTTAAACGTCAGTCTAGTCATGGACACAGTAAGCATTGGACACAGTGAGGCAAAGTGAGGCACACCCTAGGCTTATACTTGAGTCAATAAGTTTTCCCAGTTTTTGTGGTAAAAATAGGATTTTTATAACAGCTTACCTGTAAAATCCTTTTCTTGGAGTACATCACGGGACACAGAGCGACATAGTCATTACTAATGGGTTATATAGATACCTTCAGGTGCTGGCACTGGCAACTTCCAAAACCGGAAGTACCCTCCCCTATATAAGCCCCTCCCATCCAGGAGCACCTCAGTTTTGTAGCAAAGCACTAAGTGTCCCTAAAGAGGGGTGGGAGCTCTGTGTCCCGTGATGTACTCCAAGAAAAGGATTTTACAGGTAAGCTGTTATAAAAATCCTATTTTCTTTCTCGTACATCACGGGACACAGAGCGACATAGTCATTACTAATGGGATGTCCTAAAGCAATGCCCAACGAGGGGGGGGGGGATACACCATACATAAGCTGAGCGCTATCAGACATGAGGATCTTTTGTGGCCTGCAACACACTGCGCCCAAAGGCGACATCCTCCTGACTTCTAACGTCCACCTGGTAGAACCTAGTAAACGTGTGTACTGAAGACCATGTTGCGGCCTTACAGATTTGAGCCAGGGAGGCCTGGTGATGCACTGCCCATGAAGTTCCAACTGCTCTCGTGGAGTGCGCTCTAACTTTGAACGGAGGCGGTCTCCTTCTCAAGCCATAGGCTTGCATAATGACCTGTTGAATCCACTTGGCTAAAGTAGATTTTGACGCTGCCTGACCCTTTCTGGGGCCTTCCGGCAGAATAAACAAAGTATCCGTTCTGTGAATCTGAGCAGTGGCTTTTAGATAAGCTTTAACTGCTCTTACTACATCCAAAGAATGCAATAACTTTTCCTCTACCGAACTAGGTTTGGGGAAAAAAGAAGGAAGAACCACATCTTGGTTCAAATGAAAACCTTGATACCACCTTAGGAAGAAAGGCTGGATGAGGACGTAACACTACTCTGTCCTTATGGATAACCAGATATGGCTCCCTACAGGACATAGCTGCTAATTCCGACACTCTTTTAGCCGAACAAATGGCTACTAGAAAAAACAATTTCCTGGTGAGAAGAACCAAGGAAATATGCTGTAATGGTTCAAATGGTTGTTTCTGTAGAACCGACAGAACCAGGTTTAGATCCCATGGACATATGGGAATATTAACCGGAGGACTAATACGCATCACTCCTTATCTAAAGGCTTTGACTAGTGAATGCGAAGCCAAGGGCCTTTGAAAAAATATTGACAAGGCCGAAAACTGACCTTTGATAGTACTCAAGGCAAGCTTCCTATCTACAGCCCACTGTAGGAAGTCCAGACTCCTACCTATTACGTACTTATGTGGATGCCATTTCTTGGCCTCACACCACGCGATGTACGCCTTCCAGATTCTATAGTAGATCTGCCTGGATACCGGCTTCCTGGCATTGATCATGGTAGATACCACAGGATTAGAGAGCCCTCTCTTTTTTAGAATGTGGGCTTCAATAGCCAGGCCGTCAAACCTAGGGCTGGTAAGGAAGGGTGGTATATCGGTCCTTGCGAAAGCAGGTCCGGACGACGTGGGAGAGTCCAAGGACTCCCCACTGACATTTTACAATCTCCGCGTACCACGCTCTTCGGGGCCACGCTGGAGCCACCAGAATCACTGGTTTCTTTTCTACCCTGATTCTGCGGAGTAATCGAGGTAACCATTGTGGCGGTGTGAATGCATATATCAGCTTGAACTGATCCCAAGGGAACACTAGGGCATCCGAGCCGCAAGCTAGGGGATCCCTTGTCCGAGAGACAAACCTGTCCACCTTTGCGTTGAATCTGGATGCTAGAAGATCTACATCCGATGTTCCCCACCGCTGACATATTGTCCAGAAAACCTTGGGGTGAAGGGACCATTCCTCTGGGCATAATTGCTGGCGACTTAGAAAGTCCGCCTTCCAATTCTCCACTCCTGGAATGAATACCGCAGATATGGCTGGGACATATCTTTCTGCCCATTTCAGGATGTAATTTACTTCCCTCTGGGCTGCACGACTCCTGGTGCCCCCCTGATGATTGATATATGCCACTGCTGTGGCATTGTCTGATTGAATTCTGACAGGGGACCCTTGGAGTTTGGATGTCCATGCTACTAGGGCATACCGGGCTGCTCGTATCTCTAAGAGATTGATGGGCAGGGCCTTTTCTGCATCCGACCATCTGCCCTGGAGAGACCATTGCTCCAGTACTGCTCCCCAGCCTATAAGGCTGGCGTCTGTAGTGACCACCTTCCAAGAAATCGGACTGAAGGATTTCCCTTTTTCCAGATTCTGGGGAACCAACCACCAACGGAGGCTCTTGCGAACGGAAGGGGACAAGGACATTGTAAGTCTAGGGCCTGAACTTTGTTGTTCCAGGCTGACAGTATGGCCCCTTGCAAATTCCTTGAATGGAATTGACCGTAGGGTACTGCTTCGAATGATGCCACCATTTTTCCCAGCAGCCTCATGCACAGGCGTATGGACGGCTGTCTTTTTTGTACCCACTAAGTGGATCAAATCTTTCAAAGACAACACCTTTCCTCGAGGCAAGAATATTTTTCTCTGGCCTGAATCCAACCTTAGCCCCAAGTATTCCAGACTTTTGACTGGTTTTTAGGGCTGACTTGTCTCGGTTGATAATCCAACCGTGAGATTCCAGATACTTGATTGTCTTGTGAACGACCACGTCTAGTTTTTTCACTGAGTGGTCTATCAGCAACAAGTCATCTAGATATGCCATTATCATTACACCTTGTGTTCTTAGATTATTGGCCAATAAAAGGGCCAGAATTTTTGTAAACACTCGTGGTGCTGTGGCCAAACCGAAGGGTAAGGCTCTGAACTGAAAATGGCGCCCTTCTACTGCAAAGCGTAGAAATTTTTGGTGGACTGGAAAGATGGGAATGTGCAAATAAGCATCTTTGATGTCGATCGCGGCTAACCAATCCTCCCCTTGTAGGGCAGTGGCCACCGATCGGATCGACTCCATCGGAAAGTCCTGATATACAGGAATTTGTATAGCCCTTTTAGAATTAATATGGGCCTCCCGTCCGCGTTTGCTTCGGGACTGTAAAGAGGTTTGAGTAAAACCCGAACCCTCATTTTTCCAGGGGAACCTCCATAATTACTCCTTGGAGCAATAGTTGTTCTAGTGCCAACAGGAGGGATCCTCTCTTCTGGGGATCCCTTGGCACATTTGACCTCAAAAATGGGAAGGAGGAGAGTCTTAACTCCAAACTGTATCCCAAACATACTGTGGAGAGCACCTATCTGTTTTGATCGTGTCCCGCCAGGTCTCTTGCGAACAACTGGAGTCCTCCCCCCACCCGACTGAGTGGGGGCAACCCTTCAATGAATTTAACTTTGGGGGAGGTTTTGTACCTCCCCTGACCCAGGGTTTCTCATTACCCTGCTATTGTCCCTGTTTTTTACCCCCGGGAATTGACCGAGGAGGCCGTCGGAACTGTTACACAGCCGATGCCCCAGGGACTGGAGAAGCAGGCCTCTTAAAGAGGGACCTCTAACTCTGTTTTTAACCGGCAAGAGCGTATTTTTACCGCTGGAAATTTTCTGGATATATTTGTCCAGGTTTTCCCTGAATAAGCGTTCACCATGAAATGGGACGCTAACCAGCCATTCTTTACAGGGAGCTTCAGCAGACCAGTTTTTGAGCCATAGAAGCCTACGCATATGTACTATAGACAGCGTAAGGCGGGAGGCCTGATGGACTGAATCCTTTATGGCGTCAACCGCAAAGCCTAAGGCTCTAGGTAGATCAGCTAGGGCAAGGCCTGCTGATCTGTCAAGACCCTCAAGACCTGTTTCAACTGATCCTTCACTGCTTAGCAGACCTCACTGCTGGTTGTGTCACCAAGCTTGCTGTAGAAAGAAGCAGACTTTCATAAGGACTCCAATCTTTTATCTATTGGGTTCTTGAACATTTGGACATTATCCACTGGACATGTCAGTGATTTATACATACAAGAGATGGCTGCGTCCACTGTAGGGACCTTCCATTTTTTGATGAACTTATCCTCCATGGGATAGACCACCGGAAATCTCTTGGGGGAATAAATATTTTCTCAGGACGTTCCCAATCCTGGTAAATGAGCCCTTTCAGTAAAGGGTGAAGTGGAAAAGAACAGACAGTCTGGGGGCTTCTAGCAACCCCAACGAGGATACAGTAGTGGTTGATGGTTCCGCAAGGTGCATTTTTAAATGCTGATCGGACCATGTTAGTCAGAGACTGAACCCATAATCTTTTAGCTTGAGATGCTGAGAAAAGGTTCCCCCACTGTTGATTCCTCTATAACAGAATCAACCTCATCCTGATCCCCTTCAGGCAGGTCGATCCCTGTATGGGACTGTTGCTCTGCTAACAGGCACTCTTAAGGAGGAGACGGAGATCGGGCGTGCTTTCCCTGACAGGGAGGCAGCGATCAATGTTGACAATCTCTCTCTAATCCTCCCAGAGCTGAGGAAAAAACCTCCTCTGTTACATACACAGGAGCAGGTCAACTGAGGACAGCCACAGTACCAAGTACCCCTGCGGGGTCTCTACGGTCACTTACCTCTGAACTTCAGGGGAGACTGGTGCAGCAGAAGCATGCCCAAGATCCTCAGAGCCCGATGAGACCCCCTTGGCTTCCTGGAAGATTCAGTTCCGGAGCTTCTGGACGGCATATTCCTAAGCCTAAAGCTGAGGTATTCCAGCCGTAATACACCACTTTTACTGAGAATAGTCTAGCACAATTGCTGCTATATCACAGTTGGTGTCTACTAAAGTGCCTTTCTAGGGGATGCCTGCATCAACCGCCTCTGTGTGCCTTTATACTGTTGCTAGCTCTGTCTGTGAACTTCAATAGCCAGCTATAATGTGCTTTAAAACACGCTGGACGCCCGCACATGCGCAGTAGCGCCGCGGCGCACACCTGAGCGTCATCCACCCGCTCCGCCCCTTTTCCAGATCGCCTCTATATATAGGAGGCGCGGGCACGTGCGCCTTCGGCGCCTTTTTTGAAAACAATAAGGAGCTAGATGGGAGCCAGGGTCCCTTTGCCGCAGGGCCCGGGGATGGATGAGCGCAGCAACAGGGCAGAGGAGACAGCTTCCCAGCAGAGAACATACCAACTGCCTGGATTTGATTCTGGAAGAAAAAAATCCACATTACAAGAAAAAGAACCATAGCGGCCTCTAGTGTCTAACACAGGTACCGCGGTCTTACATTTTTTTTTTTTCTTGCCTACTATTAAAATTTTTACATTTTCTCAGTAGTAACAGGCATACACAGAATATTAGCGGGAATACCTTAGGTAACAGGCAGAAAGACAAAATAGGCTTGGGGGTCCCTCAATAGAACCAAGTTCCCGAGGGCCCCCACTTACCTTTTCCTCGCCGCAGGACTCTGTTTGGTCCACAGAAGCCCAAACTTCACCTATCACGGCAGGCATTGTAATCAAACCTTCAGGGACCGGGTTCCCAAGGATTCCACTCCCCTGGACCTGTATAGCACCCTGCACAGAAAACATCTTGGTCGTGGGTATGACCAGAGCTCTGGATCCCAGGGTCCAGCCCTCCTAAGAGAGGCATTACAGGCAAAACCTTGCTCTTCTGCTGCAAGGCCCGGGTACCGACCGTTTAGCTATGAAGCTTTTTTGGTCGGATCCGGAATAGCTTACTGAGGCCCAAAAGAACCTGTACGCAAGCTCAGTGAAAAACACATGTTACTTCTTGGCCAACACCTTAGACACTGGCAAAAAACTGAGGTGCTCCCGGATGGGAGGGGCTTATATAGGGGAGGGTACTTCCGGTTTTGGAAGTTGCCAGTGCCAGCACCTGAAGGTATCTATATAACCCATTAGTAATGACTATGTCGCTCTGTGTCCCGTGATGTACGAGAAAGAAAATAGGTGCTTCGGCTTATATTCGGGTCAGCTTATACTCGAGTATATACGGTATGTGCTTATGTTTGCATATGCCACAAACTCACCATTTATACAGCTGTGCAATTTTACAGACCAAGTTTAAAATGTACTGCTATCATACTGTAAAAATGCTGGTGTACCAATGATGTTGTATGACAAGTGCCCTAGCATTTTATAGTCTGCCTCCCCAGCATGGGCAGCGTGTCAGTGTTTTGCTTTTTTTTTTCTTTCAGACAACTGGAAATTGTCCTGCCCTGGTTTAGAAGCCAACAATGTATTGTTAATCTGCCAAGGATAACCAAGTTTAACTTCATAAAGTATATATATCATATAGTGTATAACATTTTTTTTTAGGAGAAAGACAGCAGCTGTACCTACACTGGCCAGTGTGAAGTATATACCATTTCATTTATCTACTATTTCGAGGCTGGAATAAAAAAATAAAAAAATAACGCCTACTTTTCCTGCCAACTGCGTCATTGGATGTTGCTCCATTTCTGATAAATGTTCCCTTGAATTTCTCAAGGGAACGAATATTTCCTGTAGTGTCGATCCCCAAGGTTCCCTGCAGCTCTTTACTGGTCCCTCCTGCTGAATGTGATCCCTGTCTACCCTAAAGCATTATATTAACATACAATAAGGCAAATCTTCAGCCAAAAACTCCAAGGGTAAAATCATTCTTTGGCACAGGCTACAGGCTTAACAACTTGGATCCTATTATGAAAACGATCTGTGTCCCCCAGTGAGTTACTAATGAAAAAGGGATTTTTTTCTTGCAGGGAGTATTGAAAGGGTCGTAAAGGTTAATTTTTTTATTTTTTTTCAATAACATATCATACTTACCTCCTCTGTGCAAAGGTTTTGCTTAGGGGCCCTGATCCTTCTCGTCTGGGGTCTCCCAGCGATGCTCCTGGCTCCTCCTCTTGAGTGCCCCGACGGAGACCAGCATTCCCCGGGGGCACTTGTGCGGCCACGTTCCCGAGTCCTGCTCCATTGACACTGACAGCAGGACTCAGCACTGCCCCCCCCCATGTCACTGGCTTTGATTGACAGCAGCGGGAGCGAATGCTTCTGCTGCCATTAATCCAGACAGACAATGAGGACCCGAGACAGCGGCTGGAGTTGCTCTGGTTGTCCCCATCGCTGGAATGATCGGGTTCAGATAAGTAAAAGGGTGCTCTGAGGGGCTGCTGCATTACAAAAGGTTTTTCATCTTAATGCAAAGAATGCATTAAGGTGGAAAACCGAGGGTTTACAACATCTTTAACCACATCCGACCCTGCCAGGGCTCGACAAACCCCGGGCGCCAGGTCGCCATTGCGACTAGAATTAGTGACCTGGCGCCTGGGGCAGCACAGCTGGGGAATCCGGTCTCTCCGTGCCCCCCCCTCCGTGCCGCGGGATCGCGTCGGGCCGCGCCGGCCGGTAATTGAGGCCACGGCTTTGCGGCCTTCTGCAGGCCTATGCTTCCTTCTGTGATCTAGCTCCATCTTGTGGTGGCCGTTGGTATGACAAGACAAACAGCAATGCTAATGGAGTTTCCCTGTCTGTTTTCACTGCCATCTCCTTCCCTCTAATTAGAACCCCCAAACATTATATATATTTTTTATTCTAACTGAATCCCTAGAGAATAAAATGGCGGTCGTTGCAATACTTTGTCACACCGTATTTGCGCAGTGGTCTTACAAGCGCACTTTTTTGGGAAAAAATACACTTTTTTTTTTAAATAAAAAAATAAGACAACAGTAAAGTTAGCCCTATTTTTTTTTAATATTGTGAAAGGTAATGTTACGCTGAGTAAATTGATACCCAACATGTCACGCTTCAAAATTGCATCCGCTCGTGGAATGGCGACTAACTTTTACCCTTTAAAATTTCCATAGGCGACGTTTAAAAAATTCTACAGGTTGCATGTTTTGATTTACTGAGGAGGTCTAGGGCTAGAATTATTGCTCTCGATTTACCGATCGCGGCGATACCTCACATGAGGTTTGAACACCGCTTTCATATGCGGGCGCTACTCACGTATGCGTTCGCTTCTGCGCGCGAGCTCGGCGGGACGGAGCGCGTTCCTGGCCTGTGTATATATATTTATTTATTACACACATACATACATACATACATACATACATACATACATACATATATATACACACACACACACGGCCGGTAGGGCGCTTCCTCCTGAGTGGACGTTCAGGAATGTCCCTCAAAAGGAGGGGGATTGCGCGTGCCTGTGCAGCTGCGCGATCCCGATGCGCTCGTGTCACGCGGAAACGGCGCAACTCCGATCGGCAGGAGGGCTCTGTGATTGTCCCTCCTGATCGCATGACGGCTGTGTCCAATCACAGCCGACATGTGATGTAAATAGAGAGGCGGTTGCTAGGCGATCAGCTCTCCTCACACAGAAGTAGTCAGTGAGGAAAGCGGATCGCTGCAGCCGGCTGGTGATCAGTGAGTATGAGCTGTTTTTTTACACTGATCACCAGCCTAGTGTCCCCACACAGTAAAAACACCTGTCCCCCACATGTGCAACAGTAAAATCATATGTCCCAATGATCATCTGCACACATCTGTCCGTGATCACCTGCGTACATCTGTCCGCGATCACACAAATTAATTATTATACACTTAACAAGATTTTGTATACCAAAGACATGTAGCAGAATACATTTTGGCTTAAATTTATGACAGAATTCGATTTTATTGGATTTCTTTTAAAATAGAAAGAAAATTTGTATTTTCTCGCAAAATATAAAAACGGAGTCGTGAATAAATACCACCAAAATAAAGCTCCATTTGTGTAAGCAATACAATAAAAATGTCATTTGGGTACAGCGGTGCATGACCACACAATTCTCATTATAAAAGTGCGAGACCGCTGAAAGCTGAAAATTGGTCTGTGAAGGAAGGGGGTGGAAGTGGCCAGTATTGATGTGGTTAAAAAAATAAAATAGTATTTTTTTGTACTCACCGTAAAATCCTTTTCTCTGACGTCCATGGACTCACACAGCATCTTCAATCTTGACAAATTGGGTTATGTTCCTGCTCATAGGAGAAGACTAGGCAGAATGTTAGATGTTTTAACATACATTCCCTTACCAGAGCTCAACAGCCCTGCCCAGGGGGCAGTCCCTCCGAACATAACCCTCCTACCTGCAGCCAGCAGCCTCAGTTGGTATTAAAAGCAGTACAAACTCAAAAAAGGAGGGGTGGGTGCTGTGTCAGTCCATGGACGCCAGAGAAAAGGATTTTACGTTGAGTACAAAAAAATCCTATTCTCTCTTACCGTCCATGGACTGACACAGCAGCTTTAATCTTGACAAAGTGGGATGTCCCAAAGCAGTGTCAAAGAACAAGGGGTGGGAACAGTATCAAGGAAAAAAAACAAACTTCACCCCAAACAAGCAGAGCTCCTCAACGGAGGAGTTGCAACTTTAAACAGCCGCCTGCAAAACCTTGCGGCCGAAGGAAGCATCAGAAGATGCATCCACATCAACCTAAAACTTTGAAAAAGGTATGAGCGGATGACCAGGTCGCCGCCTTGCACACTTGTGCAACAGATGCTTGATGTCGGAAAGCCCAGGAAGCACCAATTGCTCTGGTTGAATGCGCCGTAACCGGAAAAGGAGGCGCCCGCCCCTTAAGGGCATAGGCCTGTATGAAGGTCTGCCTGATCCACCTAGAGACGGTGGCAGACGAAACGGCTTGGCCCGGTTTTGGACCAGACACAAACAGCGAGTAAGACCTCTGAATCGAAGCCGTAGCAGACCGGTACAACCGCAGGGCACCTACCACGTCCAACGTGTGGGAGCGCAAACTCTCTGGGATGCGACGGACGAGGACAGAAGGACGGAAGCACGATGTCCTCATTAAGATGGTAGGCCGAGACCACCTTCGGGAGAAAAGAAGGCTGCGGGCGTAGCACCGCCTTATACTTATGGAGGACCAAGTATGGCGGTTTGCAAGACAAGGCCGCCAACTCTGAAACCCTTCTGACAGAAGTAATGGCTACCAGAAAAGCCACCTTCTGAGATAAAAGTTAAGAGAGGAATCTCTCTGAGGTTTTCAAAAGGAGGTTCCTGAAGAACCGAGAGCACCAAATTCAAATCCCAAGGAGGAAGAGGTGGTTTAACAGGGGGGAGCACATGCCGGACCCCCTGTAGGAAGGTACTAATCAAAGAATGGCCCGCTAGCGGCCTCTGAAAGAAAATAGCCAAAGCTGAAATCTGACCCTTAAAAGGGGTTGTAAAGGTTTGTTTTTTATTTTCTAAATAGGTTCCTTTAAGCTAGTGCATTGTTGGTTCACTTACCTTTTCCTTAGATTTCCCTTCTAAATATTTTTTTCTTTGTTTTCTTTGTCTGAATTTCTCACTTCCTGTTCCTCCTCAGTAAGCTGTTCAGTAAGCTGTTCTGGCTGACATAACACCACTCGGATGATGGTGTGAAGTTTAGTGAGGAGAAACAGGAAGTGAGAAATTCAGACAAAGAAAAAAAACATTTAGAAGGTAAATCAAAGGAAAAGGTAAGTGAACCAATAATGCACTAGGACGAGGACATTATCTATGCTAAACAAAAAAAAAAAAACATTTTATTTGTTAATATTACCAAGATTATACCAGCGTACCATTATGAGGTGAGAGTTTTTGGATTGACTTCCCTCCCCTCTCCTTTATATACCATTGCTTTTATCTATATATATAATTTTTACCAATTTACCAATTTGACCATTCTATTTGTTTATAGATACATCCAGCATCAGCTCCCGACGAGTGGTTACAACCACGAAACGCGTAGAGCTTGTTACGATGCGATGTCACAGTGATCATGTTTTAACATTTTTACCTACCGTATATACTCGAGTATAAGCCGAGATTTTCAGCCCTTTTTTTGGGGCTGAAAGTCCCCCCTCGGCTTATACTCGAGTCATCGAAATTTTTACATTGTAAATATTACCTGTAAAGAAGTTGCGGCTGCAGTGTCCATCGTTCAAATTCCGCGGTCTCTTCCTGTTCCTTCCTTGATAGGCGAGTCTCAGCAGACACTCTCCGCCTATCACGAACATTCTCTCATCCTCAGTTTTCCAGCAGACGTCTGTGATTGGCGAAACACCCAACACAGTGTCTGCTGGGAAAACTGAGGATGAGAGAATGATCGTGATAGGCGGAGAGTGTCTGCTGAGACTCGCCTATCAAGGAAGGAACAGGAAGAGACCGCGGAATTTGAACGATGGACGCCGCGGAATTTGAACGATGGACGCCGCAGCCGCAACTTCTTTACAGGTAATATTTACAATGTAAAATAGGGAACAGCGAGCTAGGGAACAGTGGGGCATCGGCTTATACTCGAGTCAGTAAGGTTTCCCAGTTTTTTTGGCAACATTAGGTACCTCGGCTTATACTCGAGTCGGCTTTTACTCGAGTATATACGGTATATAGTTTACCAATATGCACCTATCATAGTTTAGATGTTATTATCATTACAATTTTGGTCTGCCTACCTCATGTGCAGTATTTATTATGTTGAGATAATCATTATATTGCTACTGTTTAATAATTGTACATTATTAACTATATGATTATGTTGCTACTATTCAGAATAATGTTTTCTGCTATCTTATGATGTATGTATTCCTTGTATCCATTAAACCATGTTTTATTGATTGATGCATTTAACTCAGCAGTGTTGCTTCATTTAAAGTCCCACCATTCTAGTTGTTGATTTTTTCCAATAATGCACTAGCTTAAAAGGAACCTATTTAGAAAATAAAAAACAAACCTATACAACCCCTTTAATGGTGCTTAAGGCAAGCTTTTGGGTCACAGCACGCTGTAAAAACAGCAAGATCCTGGGAACGGAATACGTCAGTGGACACCAATGCAGCTCCTCGCACATAGCGATGTAGGCCCTCCAGATACGGTGGTATATCTTCCTGGAGGAATATTTCCGTGACCTCAGCATGGTCGAGATGACTGAATCCGAGAGACCCCAGTCTCTCAGCACCTGGCTTTCAATAGACATGCCATTAAAGCCAGCGACTGTAAAGCAGAATGAAGTATGGGACCTTGAGACAGAAGGTCCTAACGCATCGGCAGTCGCCATGGAACGTCCGCCACTAGGCGCACAAGATCAGCGTACCAAGGATGCCGAGGCCAATCTGGCGCGATGAGGATTACCGGAATCCCCTCGGCCTCCACCCTGCGAAGCAATCGAGGAAGCCGCTTCAGTGGAGGATAGGCATAAATCAGCCAATAGCGACCCCACGGGGCCACCAACGCGACTGCCCAGGGATCCCTGGAACTGGCCACGAATCTCGACAACTTGCGATTGAGTCAAGAGGCCAGGAGGTCCACCTCCGGCAAAGGAGTTGAAACACCTCCGGATGCAAGGACCATTCCCCCTGGTCCAACATCTGGCGGCTCAGATAGTCCGCCTGCCAGTTGTCTACTCCTGGAATGTAAATGGCCAAAAGAGCAGGCACGCTTCTTTCCGCCCACCTTAGGATGTGAGCGACCTCGGACGCCGCAGCTGAGCGAGTTCCCCCCTGATGGTTGACATAAGCCACCGCCGTGGCGTTGTCCGATTGGATCCTGACTGAGCGTCCCTGCCGTCTCCTCGACCACGAGGAGAGGCACAGTCTGATTGCCCGGAGTTCCAGGACATTGATCGGCAGACGGGACTCGTTCGGAGACCAGAGCCCTTGGGCTGACAGAACTCCCCAGACTCCGCCCCAGCCCGAAAGACTGGCATCCGTTGTGATCACAGTCCACTGAACAGGAAGGAACGACTTCCCCGATCGAAGGGCCGGGGGATCTCAGCCACCACGTCAGGGATGCTCTGACCAGGTGACTCACCTGGATCTGACGATCCAGTGATAATGGAGACTTGTTCCAGCAAGATAGGATCTCCTTTCGTAAGACTCGAGTGTGGAATTGGGCATACGGTACCGCCTCGAAGGAAGCCACCATGAGTCCCAGGACCCTCATGCAAAAACGGAGCGACGACCATTTGCGGGACGTCAGCACTCGTACCGAAGATTGAAGAGTCTGTAACTTGTCTAAAGGTAGAAATACCCTCGCCTCCGAGGAGTCCAGGATCAATCCTAGGTACTCCAGATGCTGAGTCAGAACCAGGACAGACTTCGGAATGTTCATCAGCCAGCCGAATTCCCGGAGGGCCTGACTGGCTATCACCACATTTTCCTCTAATTCTGAGCCAGAGTCTGCTCTCAGAGGAAGATCGTCTAGATAGCCCAAGATGGCAATGCCTCGCTGTCTCAGCAAAGCTAGAATCGGGGCAAGCACCTTGGTGAAAACCCGCGGTGCTGACGCCAAACCGAAGGGAAGAGCCACAAACTGATAGTGGTCTTCGCCTTTCGCAGAAACTTCTGGTGACCCGCGCAGATTGGGACATGCAAGTAGGCGTCCTTGATGTCCAAGGATGCCAAAAAAATACCCTGGGTGGAGCGCAGCAATCACTGAGCGTATGGATTCCATGCGGAATTTCCGAACCTTCAAAGGCATTTAGTGCCTTGAGATCCAGAATTGGACGGACTCCGTCCTTCTTTGGGACCACAAACCGATTCAAATAAAATCCCTGAAACCTCTCCTTTGACGGCACCGGCACAATTACTCCGCACCTCAGCAAGTCCTGCACTGCCCCTAACAGGGCAGCCCGATGCGCTGGAAGGAGAGAGATTTGAGGGAAAGAATCTGTCTGGTGGCCAGGAAAGTAACTCTATCCTGTACCCCGAGGTAACCACCTCGCATACCCACCGGCCGGAGATCCGGGAGGTCCACCGATCCGCAAACCTGCAAAGTCGTCCCCCCACCCCAGAGTCGGGCTTGTTCGCCGGCTTGATTGGCTTACGCACCCAGGGACGCTCCTGTCCCCCAGCAGCACCCTTGTCAGTCCGGGAGAATTTTTTCCCGGGATTTGACTGACGAAAAAACCTCTTCTGAGTGGGAAAGGAAGGACTCGGCTTACGGCATGGCTCCTTCGCCTTAGGAGGCTAAGGAAGAAGGGTTCTCTTACCCCCCTGTGGACATTTTAAATAATGTCATCCAGGGAAGCACCAAATAGCCTTCCGCCCTTGAAAGGCAAATCCGTTAGGAGCTTCTTAGAGGCCAGGTCAGCAGACCAGCATTTCAACCAGATAAAGCAACGCAAAACCACCGCAGACACCGAGGCCCTAGATATTAGGGGGGCAACATCCATAGTGGCATTGCACACATACACCAGGCCCTGTACCATTCGGTCTGCCAGTGTAATGCATTCCGGAGGACGATTATGCTCCTGCACATACTGGTGCATAAGCTTCGCCCATTCCGTGAGCGTCTGAATCACCAGGGTCGCCGCTACAAGAGGACGCAGCGCGGATCCCAGCATGGTGAACATGGCTCTGCTCACCATTTCCGACTTCCTATCCGTAGAGTCCTTAAAAGCAGGAGTCCACTCAACCGGAAGAGTTGTGGCTTTATTCAACCGGGCGACCGGGGGGGGGGGGGGGGTTGACCATCGGAGGAGAGGCCCATTTTTTAATCAGGCTGTCCTCAAAGGGGTACCTAACTGCCAGACGCTGCGAGACCGCAAAGGTCTTCTGTGGTTTGTCCCACACCTGGTCTATGAATCTGTAAAAAAAAAAAAAAAAAAAGAATGTATTAGGGAAAAACCTTTTTAGAAGGCTTAGCTTAAAAATAACCAAAAAGGAGACTGACTCCACCACAGGTTCCTCAGCCGCAGCATCCAGCTTGAGAGTGTCCCTCACAGCATCAATGAGTTCACCAAGTGTCCTGTCATGTACTGACCCAGATAAGGAGTCTTCCTCACAAGGAATGTCCCGGTCAAAAATCTCAAAATATTCAGAGCTAGGGTCCTGTGCTGCAGCAATGCCCATATCTGAATCAGAGCACTCCCCTGGAGATGGTGGGGGGAGAGGGCGCATTACAGCCCCCTTGCGCTCGCACGCCGCTTCCATCCTGGCAACAAATGATTCCAGGACTGCCGACAACTGGTCCATAGGGACCGCAGGTGCAGCAGCACTGCCAGTTGCTTCTGACATGAAAGGGGAAGCCGGTGACACTGACTCCATGATACCACCACCCTCTGAGACTTTGTCCATATGAGAGAGAAAGTCCACCCTCCGGCTGCACTGACTGTGGGGGGTTACCCAGGGGACTCACCAACCCGGCCAGGACCGCTCGGTTCTGCTGCCTGTGTCTGCCCTCAGCGAGTGAACAGTGAGGAGACTGAGGAGAATCGTGCCGTTCCAGTCAGCGATAGAGGCCAAAACCAGCACAAAAGAGTGCGCGGCTACAAGAAAATGTCCGCCGCAATTACAAAAGCATCATAGGGCGGCTACGGCAAGATGGCCGCCTATGCGGTTTTCAATGTAAAGTAAAACACAGGAAAAACATGAAAAGCAGCGCGCAAGGCCCAAGCTGACACAGCTAAAACCCCACACCTCAATGCAGACCCCCACCGGGACAGAGACCCCCAGTCAGCGCACCGCCATAGTGTAGGTGACAGAGTAGCAAAAAAACAAGGGGGAGACGGGGAAAACCCCCTACCATAGGAACACACAGCATGTACTCACCTGCTGAGGCAGGGAAACAGTACTTACCCATCCAGCTAGGACCCACTGGTGTGTTCCTGACAGGCCTATCACAGTGCAGTACTGAGTAGCTGTTGGCCAGTCCACCGCGAAAGATACAGCAAAACTGTTCAATCTTATGTGGACCCTGGAGCAAAAAGCTCACCGGCCACCCCCGGAGCCATGGGGCATATCGTGAACTGATCTCATACAGAGCGAGGATCAGCACGCTCGATGGTCGGACTGGGAAGACTACGAGGATAGCGAACTACCCAACCTGTTGCCCAGCCGACAGTTGATAGAAGAATCACAAAAATAAAATAATAAAAATACAAAAAAGAACAAAAACATTTCTTCAAGAGGCTGGCTCTGAAGAAAGCCACGTCCTCTCCTCTGCTAGGCAGAAAAAAACTGAAGGCTGCTGGCTGCAGGTAGGAGGGTTATTTCCGGAGGGACCGCCCCCTGGGTGGGGCTGTTCAGCTCTGGTAAGGGAATGTATGTTAACATCCAACATTCTGCCTAGTCTTCTCCTATGAGCAGGAACATAACCCACTTTGTCAA
This sequence comes from Rana muscosa, assembly GCA_029206835.1. Classification (NCBI taxonomy): domain Eukaryota; kingdom Metazoa; phylum Chordata; class Amphibia; order Anura; family Ranidae; genus Rana; species Rana muscosa. The sequence continues at coordinate 306,765,236 of CM055125.1, read as the reverse complement.
GATTGAAGATGCTGTGTCAGTCCATGGACGGTAAGAGAAACACACATTTTTTTATCATCCCAGACCACTGGGATGTCAAAAAGTAGTCCCAAATAAGTGGAGGGAAAAGTATTTGAACTCACAAGCAGAGTGTATTCCTGGTGATTTTGATTATTTTTTTGGGGCATTTACAAGCTTTGTGTAAGAATAATATTTGCATGTGCATTAGACCTAGGGCATTTTTTTTTTTTTTTTGGGCTAGGTAAGGTGAGGACAATAGTTCTAGAAGAGAGGAGTTCTTCAGGCATGAAAACACTCCCATTGGAAGTCTATGGGGCCAAAGATGCCTAAATATACTATATATGAAAAAAAAAAAAAAAAGCATAGGGTGTTGAGTGAGAATATGAAAGTGTGAACAGGATCCACAAAGAATGGGATTCGGCATGTTGAGTGGAGTGTAGGAAAAAGCTGAAAACTGCCCAAGTGTAAGAGGGGACTAAATGTGTAACAGAGTAGCGTTGGATCCAGCTGATCACACAACCACTTGCAAAACCTTTAAGGCCTCAGGTGAGGCTACCTTGTCAGAGTGAAAGGACTTGATGAAAGTATGAGCCAAGAACCAGATGTCTGTTTGGCACAATAGAAACACAAAACAGAGTAAACAAGTAAAACTATAAAATTGCACTACCAATAAAGTGACTTGACCAGGGCATAATCACCAGGAAAAATCTCAAATAGTAAACCACAGGACACGAACAGATTCTGAAGACATTCTTGCTAGGTAGCCAGCAAAAGGAGAGAGGTTAGAAGGGATTGCGACTCCTGAATTAGATATTGTAAAACCATATAGGAGTAGGAATCTACAAAAACATCCCCAAGGTATTGTGAAGAGGACCAAAATTTGTATCCAGGAAAGGTAAAGTACCACCACTAAACTTGTTTTGGGGCCCCTCCATCAGAATGGAGGGTTAGAAATTATGTACACCTTTTAAATAAGATAGGCCATCGACTAATAGCAGCCAAATTAAGGCCCCTTCCACACTGGGGCTGGAGGTGCATCGGCGGTAAAGCACCGCTATTTTTAGCGGCGCTTTACCGTCGGATTTGCGGCGGTATTCGGCCGCTAGCGGTGCGGTTTTACCCCCCTCTAGCGGCCAAAAAAGGGTTAAAAACCACCGCAAAGCGCCTCTGCAGAGGCGCTTTGCCGGCGGTATAGCCGCGCTGCCCCATTGATTTCAACTTTAACCGTCCTGCTAGCGCACCGCTCCAGTGTGAAAGCCCTCGGGCTTTCACACTAGAGAAACAGCAGCTGCTGTTTCAGGTCGGTTTGCAGGCGCTATTTTTAGCTCAATAGGGCCTGCAAACCGCCCCAGTGTGAAAGGGGTCCAACTCTCCCATGTCTAAGGACTGGAGCTAGGCAAGCCTCAAAAAGAGTACATATGCTGCATGTTAACAGTGAGGCATTAAAAGCTCAGTGGCCAGGAAGGAACCAGCAGTGGCAGTGCCTCTACATGCAGACTGTCAGGATCAGCGTCTAAGGTGACCAGACAACATAGGCTACACAGAGGAACCTAGACCAAAGGATATATATATTAAAGTGAAATGTATTTACAGTGCAAAATACTAAACAATGAACACAGCAAACATGAACTACCCCAAACAGAACCAAAAACAACACTAACAAGAACTGTTGAACCTGAACATATATACATACAGACCAAACAAGGGACAAGGGTACAAGGATTGCAAGGAAGGCGGATCGTGGCTGGGAACAGAACAGAGGGAGGCAGGAGCAAGGGACAGACTAGATCAGGACAAGGCTAAGCAGCAAGGCAGGGACCAAAATCGTGACGTGCCAGGGGAAGGGAGGAGAAGCACCAGGCAGCTGAACACTAATTGGCCTGATTACAATAGCCTGCTGGGTCCTGGGAGACACCTGCTGGTGGACACTGGAACTGCAGCAAACAGCCCAGAGCAGGATAGGATTAAGTTCACCTGCTGGTCGCACTAACAGATTCCCCCCCTTAAGGAGCGGCCTCTGGACACTCCATAGGGCCCCACCACCAGGGTCTGCAAGCTGACCGAGCACTCCACTGTCCATGTCTGAAGGCCTGGTGAGAACCCCGCCTCTGGGGTCCTAAAACTGTCTGGGTTCTCTGCTGGTCAGATCCCTAAAGAGGCGCAACACCAAAAGGCATATTCCTAAAAGCAGCCTGTGTCCCAATGCTGGGACACCAAAGGACACCCGACCGCCCAATGCCAGAGTCCCTGGTCCGTGTAGGTACCCTGATGTCAGGGTATTCCTTCACGATTGGACCTTCTCTCCATCTGTTGCTAGAGGCCACTCTGCACTGTACCTGTCCCTCGGGCCTACCCAGCGCATAGGTTACCCCAATCGGGTCCCCAAATGCACATGGGATCGCAGAGATGACCCCTGGGTCAGGACAAAGCTCAAATGGAACACTGTCCTTTCCCTTGGGACCTCTACTACTGGGGCTATAACAGCAGATTTGGCTCTCAAGTTCAAAGGAGAGATCTGGACCTCCTGGCCTTGGCACAACAGGATCCTCTGGCTGCAAAAAGAACTCGGGATGAGCAAAAGTAGGGATCTTAACCCACATAACACTGGATTTTTAGAAGCCTCAGACACAGCAGAATGTGGGAGTTTTAAACTGTCAGAGTCCAGCTTTACCGCAAGTAGGGATTTGGCATAGTCCAGAGGGGCGGCAGCCTCAGAATCAGCATAGTCCAGAGGGGCGGCAGCCCCAGAATCAGCATAGTCCAGAGGGGTGGCAGACACCAGATCAACAGGCTGGGCAGCGGGCACATCAGACTGGGTAGCAGCCCGGGAACAAGCATAGTCAAGCTGGGCAGCAGCAGCCCGGGAATCTGCCGTGGCAAGCTTGGCAACAGATGGCAGGTCACCCGCAGCAGGCTTGGCAACAGACGGCAGCATAGAGAAGGAATGTACACCATCAGCAGGCGGCAACATGGAGGAGCCATGGACATCATCAGCAGGCGGCAACATGGAGGAGCCATGGACATCAGCAGCAGGCGGCAACATGGAGGAGCCATGGACATCAGCAGCAGGCGGCAACATGGAGGAGCCATGGACATCAGCAGAATCCAAGCACCCACAGCATCCAAGCACCCGCCCGACTCCAATCCTTAGGAGGTCGACGAATGCAGACCATGGGCGCGGCTCTTTGGAACCAACTCCGACCATCTCCGGCTCACAATGCCCCAAGAACTTTTTAAAAGGCAATTAAAAACCCACCTTTTTAAAAACGCTTTTCCTAACTACGGATGTAGAGACATCAAAATCAGTAATAATTAATGTCCACTTTGTTTTCTCGCTCCTTTCGTGAGCCTTCCCTTTTTTTTCTGCTCCCTTTTTCTCAAATAGTTTTTTTCCCCAAGGCTGATTGGTGAATTTATGGTACAGCGCGCTTAGTTGCAGTCCTCTAAGACAGGATTTGGCACAATATAAATGTAAATATCAATCAATAAAGCAGGCGGCAACATGGAGGAGCCATGGACATCAGCAGCAGGCGGCAACATGGAGGAGCCATGGACATCAGCAGCAGGCGGCAACATGGAGGAGCCATGGACATCAGCAGAATCCAAGCACCCACAGCATCCAAGCACCCGCCCGACTCCAATCCTTAGGAGGTCGACGAATGCAGACCATGGGCGCGGCTCTTTGGAACCAACTCCGACCATCTCCGGCTCACAATGCCCCAAGAACTTTTTAAAAGGCAATTAAAAACCCACCTTTTTAAAAACGCTTTTCCTAACTACGGATGTAGAGACATCAAAATCAGTAATAATTAATGTCCACTTTGTTTTCTCGCTCCTTTCGTGAGCCTTCCCTTTTTTTTCTGCTCCCTTTTTCTCAAATAGTTTTTTTCCCCAAGGCTGATTGGTGAATTTATGGTACAGCGCGCTTAGTTGCAGTCCTCTAAGACAGGATTTGGCACAATATAAATGTAAATATCAATCAATAAAGCAGGCGGCAATATGGAGGACTGCATCGCATCAGCAGTCTGCAAGAAAGAGGAGGACTGGATCGCATCAGCAGTCTGCAAGAAAGAGGAGGACTGCATCGCATCAGCAGTCTGCAAGGAGGACGACTGCATCGCATCAGCAGTCTGCAAGGAGGTGGAGGACTGCATCGCATCAGCAGTCTGCAAGGAGGTGGAGGACTGCATCGCATCAGCAGTCTGCAAGGAGGTGGAGGACTGCATCGCATCAGCAGTCTGCAAGGAGGTGGAGGACTGCATCGCATCAGCAGTCTGCAAGGAGGTGGAGGACTGCATCGCATCAGCAGTCTGCAAGGAGGTGGAGGACTGGATCGCATCAGCAGTCTGCAAGGAGGTGGAGGACTGGATCGCATCAGCAGTCTGCAAGGAGGTGGAGGACTGGATCGCATCAGCAGTCTGCAAGGAGGTGGAGGACTGGATCGCATCAGCAGTCTGCAAGGAGGTGGAGGACTGGATCGCATCAGCAGTCTGCAAGAAAGAGGACTGGATCGCATCAGCAGTCTGCAAGGAAGAGGACTGGATCGCATCAGCAGTCTGCAAGGAAGAGGACTGGATCGCATCAGCAGTCTGCAAGGAAGAGGACTGGATCGCATCAGCAGTCTGCAAGGAAGAGGACTGGATTGCATCAGCAGTCTGCAAGGAAGAGGACTGGATTGCATCAGCAGTCTGCAAGGAAGAGGACTTGATCACATCAGGCACTGGATCGGTGGGAACAGGATCAGCAGGCAACATGGATAGTGGCACAGGTATAAGAGCAGGAGATGAGTTTTGTTTCTTTTTCTTAGGCTTAGATATTGGAGTCCTGCGTGTAGTTGCCTTGGGCTGACCAGACTGTACTGCCGATAGTGGGAAGGTAGTAACAGTACTAGGAAGAATAGAGGGAAGAGTATCAGAAATACAGGAAGAGGCCTGAGATGTTGCCATGGGCAACGGCACTACAGGGGAAGTGTGCTTACTGGTGGCAGGGTACTTGTGTGACTCATCTTGCACTGGGGATATGATCTCTGACCAAGCTTGTAATAGAGGTTGAACTAAAGTCAGTTTGTCTCTCCCTTGCTCACATTGCTCAATTAAACAGTGCACAGAAGCAATACATTCCAACACCACCTGTTGGGAATAGGCTGCATACTGCTGGAGAAACGAACCTGCACAATTTTTCAGCAACCATCCCAAAAACCCAGCCTGGTACATAGTAAATGGAGTGAAAATATCATGGCCCCTAAAGGTAACCTGAAATAGTAGCTCAGAACAGACCTGAATGAAAGGTTGTACTTGACTAAATAAAAATTTACCCTCAACGGCTAAAGCATGTGCTGTTAAAATGCTTTCAAGCAGCTCCTCCTCAGTTAGATCCTGCCAAAGTGAAGGACACAAATCCTTATCCCCTACTGTAAGTTGCACACGGCAAATAACCTGCACTCAGCATTGTGAAAGGAAAAAAAAAAAATCCAAAGCAACTGGCTCCCAGTTCCCAAGTGTAGCCGATCTGGTCGTTGGTGGGCGTCACGATTATGTCAGAATCAGCGTCTAAGGTGACCAGACACATTGGTCTCAGTTCCTTTGTGTAGCCTAACAAAAGGATATATATATATTAAAAGTGAAATTTATTTACAGTGCCAAATACTAAACAATGAACACAGCAAACATTAACTACCCCAAACAGAACCAAAAACCACACTAACAAGAATTGTTGAACCTGAACATATATACATACAGACCAAACTAGGGACAAGGGTACAAGGATTGCAAGGAAGGGGGAATCGCGGCTGGGAACAGAACAGAGGGAGGCAGGAGCAAGGCACAGACTAGATCAGTACAAGGCTAAGCAGCAAGGCAGGGACCAAAATCGTGACGCGCCAGGGGAAGGGAGGAGAAGCCTTAAGTAGCCACCAGGCAGCTGAACACTAATTAGCCTGATTACAATAGCCTGCTGGGTCCTGGGAGACACCTGCTGGTGAACACTGGAACTGCAGCAAACAGCCCAGAGCAGGATAGTGCCACCAGCAGGTGAACTTAATCCTAACACAGACGATGGAGCAGAGGAGGAACCTCTCATCATGCTTGCAACTATTACAGCAGAATGCTGGATGATACACATAAAACAGAATGTTACAGCATTAAACTTCAGAAGTTACAATTTCTACGAAGTTCTCTCCTTTTGCCAGCTACCTAGTATCTTCAGCATCTGTTGCTGTGACTTGGTTTACTGGTGAATGGGTTTTTCCCGATTATATGCTAGTCATTTTACTGTGTTTACAATTCTATCAATTTAAATTATTAAAGGGTGTTTATCTGCATTAACCAGTGCGACAATTTGTGTTTCTATTTTGCATACTTGTTTGGCCTTCATGGAGCTTGCAAAGACAAGCAGATTTCCAGTATATCATGGTACAATTGAAGATTGTATTGGTAGCATATTATTATTATTATTATTATTATAATACAGGATTTATATAGCGCCAACAGTTTGCGCAGCACTTTACAACATGAGGGCAGACAGTACAGTCACAATACAACTCAATACAGAGGGAATCAGAGGGCCCTGCTCGTTAGAGCTTACAATCTAGAAGGGAAGGTCAAGTGAAAAAAAAAAAAAAGGTAATAACTGTGGAGGGATGAGCTAATGAAAAATAGACAGACATACAGTTAGGTGTGGGTAGGATAGGCTTCTCTGAAGACGAAGGTTTTCAGGGATAGAGTAGGAGATAAGTCGGACAGATTGGGGTAACGAGTTCCATAGGATTGGAGAGGCTCTGGAAAAGTCCTGGAGGCGAGCATGGGAGAAGGTTACAAGGGAGCTAGAGAGCAGATGGTCTTAAGAGTAACAAAGAGAACAAATTAGGTTGATATTTTGAGACTAGGCTAGTGATGTAGCTGGGGGCTAAGTTGTGGATGGCTAAGTAGTTGTCAGTATTTTGAATTTAATCTGTTGGGTGAGCGGAAGACAGTGGAGGGATTGACAGAGAGGTGTAGCAGATACTGAGCGGTTGGTAAGGTGGATGAGTCTGGCAGCAGCATTCATGATGGATTGAAGGGGGGACAGACTATGTAGAGGTAAGCCAGTGAGAAGGGAGTTGCAGTAGTCAAGGCGAGAGATCACCAGGGAGTGAATTAAGAGCTTTGTTGTGTCATTGGTTAGAAAGGGGTGCATTTTAGAGATATTGCAAAGGTTGAGACTGCAAGATTTTGACAGCGATTGGACGTGGGGCTTAAAGGAGAGATCAGAGTCCAGGACTACACCTAGGACCCTAGCATGCGGGAATGGGCTTATAGTTGTGCCATCAATTTTGACAGAGAGATCAATGGAGGGGGGGGGGGGGATTATAAGTTTGGTTTTGGATAGATTGAGTTTGAGGAAGTGGTGTGACATCCAGACTGATATATCGGTTAGTAAATTAGAGATACATGAGGAGACAAAGGGAGTGAGCTGAGGGGTAGAGAAATAGATTTGGATATCGTCAGCATAGAGAGATGGTATTGGAAGCCATGGGAGACCATCAGCTAACCCAGGGAGGTGGTGTAGAATGAAAATAGGAGAGGTCCAAGAACAGAACCTTGGGGGACCCCAACAGAGAAAGAAAGAGGAGAGGAGGAAGTAGAATTCTAAGTAGCGCTAAAGGTGCGGTTGGATAAGTAGGAAGAGAACCAGCAAAGAGTAAAGTCATGAAGACCAAAAGGCGTGGATTTTATTTTATTTTTTTGGAGGAGGGGGGTGGTCAATCGTATCAAAAAGGCAGCAGACAGGTCCAGGAGTAAGAGTACAGAATAGTGTTCATTGGTTTTGGCTGTTAGTAAATAGTTTGTTTGTTTTAGGAGAGCAGTTTGTGGCGAGTTGGGGATGAAATCCAGACTGAAGGGGATCAAGAATGCCATTCTCAGCAAGGTGGTCGCTCAGTCGGTTGTAGACCAGATGTTCAAGGAGTTTTGATAAAAAGGGGAGCAAGGAGATGGGGCGTAGGTTGTTAAGATTGGTTGGGTCCAGTGAGGGCTTTTTAAGTATAGTGCATGTTTTAGAGAGTGGGGGAAGATGCCAGAGGAGAGGGAGAGATTGAAGATGTGGGTTAGAGAGTGTAGAATAGAGTCAGAGGGTGAACATAGCATTTGTGAGGGAACAGGATCCAGAGGGCAGGTGGTTAGCTGGATGTTAGCAATTAGTTTAGCAACCTCGTCTATAGTGGTGGGCTTGAAAGAGGGAAGTAATGATTGTACCCGTGGGCATGAAGTATAAAGCATTGATGCAGCAGGCTGGTGCATTTTGCTGAAATTTCATTGCAGCAACTCAAAATGGTATAGAAAGGTTAGACACTGTGCTCAGCTAATATAAAATTCCAAATATGAAAACAATGTGCGAATCAAATTGCAAAAATAAATTCATTAACAGTCCCACTTCGTTGTGAAATAAAGTACTTGTGCGTAGATAAAAAGAGGTGCTCCAATTCAGTGTGCAGACAGAGGTTCCCCACATGGATGTGCACTCACCCTTATGAGTGGACCACCTATCGCTAGAGTGGTCACTTGCGCTTTGTAGGGATATGTAACCCCTAGATGGTTAATCCAGATCAGCTGCATTTCGAATGTCATTCTTTCTCCCTATCTATGGAGGACCAGAGGGGACTCCCATAGTGTAAAACCACAATGTATTTAAATTAAGGATGTGGTAAAAAAAAATGGGGTACACTCACATTTTCTGGTGCCTATGCCTGGCACCCTGTGTGGTCAACATGTATTTTAATCAGGGGTATCCGGCCATTCACCGTCAGGACGCCGCAGTGAGCACAGGGCCCACTAGAGGACGTTGGGTCCTCAGGTCACCCTCATGAAGTCTGTTACTGATTGTCTGGTCAAAAGACATTCACACAGCAGCTGAAACTGATTAACAACCCCCTCTGATACTTAACTGTCCAGATCAATATCCCAGGAGTTTAACTGACTTGATGCTGCTATACGCTGATTAAAAAGTGTCACTTTCATTTTTTTGAGCATTGTGCAATTGTTCACACCTGCTAGTCGGAAATAGGTCTACCAAAAGGTGTCCCCCAGATCTGAGTAATCTAGTTGAAGGTTGACTGGTCTAGTCACCATTCTGTGTGCCTCATGTTTCTGCTTGGGGTAATCCGCTAGAGCATAGGTGTCAAACACAAGGCCCGCGGGCCGAATCTGGCCCTCCAGGCCATTTCATGTGGCCCTCACACCTCTTCTACAGCTGCCGGAGAGTTTCAGCCCTCCTCTAGACCCTTACTTTCTGCTTTCAAGCAATGCATCCAGCTTCTTCCCAGCAGCCACATAAGGTAAGGGGGTGTAAGGGAGATTGGGAGAGTCAACTTCTGATGGTGGGTTGGCTCTTGACATCTAATGTAAGGGAAGGGAATGCGCTGGACATCTAATCTTACAGACACAACCGGCCCTTTTGAGGGCAGTCATAATGCTGATGCGGCCCACGATGAAATTGAGTGACACCCTTGCGCTAGAGTGTTCTCTGTCCCTTTAAGGCATATAGCGGATATCGACTAAGTACGCATCTGCCCATGTCAGAATCGTGTCCACCAGAGACATAAGTTGAGGAGACCTGGTTCCCCCTCGTCGGTTTGTATATAGGCTACAGTTGTAGCGGAATGTACTTGTCCTTGATCAGCGCCAATAAGGACTTCAGTGCTAGATGCACAGCTTCCATCTCCCCCATGTTTGATGAGGCTAGTGACCAATCGCAACTCAAATACCCTTGGGCTGGGGTACGCAGAGTGCGTACCCCAGCCTGTTTTCTTCGCATCCAGCACATACCCTAGATATTTTACCTTTTGACTGGGTGTTAGGCAGGAGTTGTGGTCGTTTATGATCCAACCTAAACTTTTTAAGTAACTGATGCCTAATAGGAGGTGGTCTGTCAGGGTTTCTTTTGTGCTGGCGAAGAAGAGGAGGTCGTCCAAGTATGGCACGACTCTACATTTCAGGTCTTAAATTCTTCAGTGTTTCTGCCAGGACTTTGGTGAAAATTCTGGGTAATGAAGAGATGCTGAAAGGCAAGCAGGTGTATTGGAAATGCAGAGTGGCCTTTGGCCCCTGTATCGCACACCTTAGGTACTTGTGGTGGTGTTTTATTGGTATGTGCAATTAGGCGTCCTGCAGGTCTACCGTTGCCATGAAGACTTGTGGTGGTAGCAAGTTTCTCACAGAGTAGATGGATTCCATCTGTAATTTTTTGTATTTTATTGTTGAGGAGTTTCAGGTTCAGAATGAGCTTGCATTTCCCTGATGGTTTCTTCCTGGTGTAAATGTGCGAATAGAAACCTTCGCCTTTCACCTTTTTGTTGTTGGCCCCGGAAGGCTTGAGGATAAAGTCCTCTCCATTCTTTCTTTGAAAAGACCAGCACTTTGTTTAATTTTGCTTGTAACCCCTTTTTCTGTTGACAAAAGGGTGCATGGCCTTTTCTTTGGTTGTACTGGGATGATGCCTGCAGTTGCATCAACCCAGTATTGTCTTTTAGAACCAGTGGTCAGCTCTCCTGTAATAGCAATCTGTCAGGGAAACGGCAATAGTGCCAATACTGGTAAGCGGCGTGAATAGGCGCACGCACATGCGCAATGGAACCAATGGGCGCACGCACATGCGCAATGAAACCAACAGGCGCACGCGCATGCACGGGCGCGTCAATTGGCGCACACAACAGATGCAGCCACTTGCTGGCCTATATAAGACTGCCACTGAGCCCATCTCATTGCTTGATGGTCGTCGGCCTTCCTGTGTTCCTGAGACTCTGTTAAACTGCGGTTTGGATTCCCTGTTGTGACCCGGCTTGTTCCTGACCTGTCTGATCTGCTCTTCTGGTTTGACCCCCTGGCTTGCCTTACTGACCTGTTGCCTTCTCCTTCACCTGATCCCGGCTTGTTCCACGGACTTTGCCACAGTTTTCTGTTCCTGCCTGTTTCCTGTTACCAGACCATTGGCTTGTCTCCGTTCCTGCAACCCGCTACTTCCTCCAGATGGATATACTGGGTTTGACCCCCAGCCTGGCTGCCACTACTACTCCGTGTTCTTCAGGATCCCACCAGCTCTGCTCTCCTGGACCCATCTGGCAACCTGTGCTTCTCTGGGCACTACACACTCTGTACCCAACCTCAGAGGTGTACTGCACTCAGCCGCAAGGGGAGCCCTCTCGGGCATCTCGGCCTCCAACCAGGTACGTGACACAATCATAGTGGCTTACCAGCCGCTAAATTGCTATTACAAGCAGTGGGGGGGAACTCCTCCTGCTGCCTTCCGTGGCTCTCCTGTCCCATTAGGAGACCCAAGCGACCAGCCGACGCGTCTGCCGGCTGGCCAGACGGCCAAGCAAAGCCGGGATCAGCTTTGATCGGCTATTCATAACATGACAGGACATCACTTCCGGTTTACTCGGAAACCATTGGCGCCAGTTTTAAAAAATCTAAAGCATTCAAAAACACCAATCCTTGATGTTTTGAATGCTTTGAAGTGCAAAGGAGGTATTTGGGGCCTGATAGACCCCAGGTATCTCCATAAAGAGTACTTGTCACATGCCTATTGCTGTCACAAGGATGTCCACATTCCCTTTGACATCAATACAATTGCAAAAAAGGAAAGTGCCCCCATCCTCCGCAAAAGACGAATGCGCGTGTCGGTCCTGCAGTTACGCAAACAAAAAATTGTGTTTGATAAATAGTTTTTTTTTAATCGATTAATCGACTAATTTCGATTAATTATAAAACGCACATACAGATCCAACTACTTTGAGCTGATCTCCTTACAGGCCGATTCCCAGTGCAGCTACCAACCACTGGAAAAATGGATAGCAGGATACAAAAAACACACAAAGGCAGCGCTCGATGGGAATAGCATTAAAACTTTTGTAGTCTTCAAGTAGGTAACAAAATAAATATTGCACTGGAGATAAAATCTAAAAAAGCGAGGAATAACTAACGGTAGCAAAAGCAGTCATAAAAACATGTAGCCAAGTATGATACTGGTATAAAAATGTGTACAAATGATACCACTGCTGAATCCAGATGAGGAGGGGTTAACGTCAGTCCGTCGTCATGTAGTTGTCCCGTGAAGGGAACTATCACAAATCCCAGTGGATGGCTGTAGAATCCCAGGTTGATAGAGGGAAGTGATAGAGGGAAGTGTAACAGCCCTTGCGTGTGGCAGATAAGGTCCCGCCAGCATGCAGATATGAAGGCACAGCAAAGGAGGCCTTCAGATGGACACGACAAGCCCCGCTGGTGTCCGTGACGAATATATAAATATATATTATATGGCACTTGGACAAATCAGGTCTCAGGGTCTGATGAGGAAGCCGCAGCTGTGTACTGAATAGAAAGAATGGTATACTGTGGCTTGGGTGGGACAAATTCAGATGGGTGGGGGGCGCCAGATTTTAGTCTTGCCTAGGGCAGCAAAAAAACAAAAAATACACCACTCACAGGGCTGTCCACTCTAGGCCATAAGGCCCTCCTGGCAGATTTCATCAGAGCGGTGGTCCTGGCCATCACCTTGACTGCTTCAGCAGAAGCATCCGCTACACAAACTACCGCTTTTGTCAATGTTGGAATAGTTTTCAGCAATTCCTCTCTGGAAGTGTCCCCTTATAATAGGTTTTGAAACTGGTTTGACCATAATAACAGGGTTCTTGCGGTACATGTGGATGCAATTGAAGGTTTAAAAATTTGCTGCCCCCGCTTTCCATTCCCTCTATAGCAGGGACTCCTTTTTTGTCCATTGGATCTTTCAAGGTTCCGGAATTCTCAAAGGAGGTCTGACTTGTTAGCTATCTTGGAGAGTGATGCGTCTACTTTAGGGCATTTAGCCTAGGTTTGAGTGTCATTGAGACTGCAGGGGAGCAGTTTTTCAGGCGCTATTTTTAGCACAAAAGTGCCTGAAAAACGCCCAGTGTGAAAGGGGTCTTACAGGGGGCAAACCGTCCTTACCTCTTACCTAAGCCTTGCTAGTGAGTGCATGTTATATAAAAAAACCCGCGCCAATTATTAATTGGTAAATTAAGCTGCTCCTCAAATAATCAGTGGTAACTGAAAACAAAGTGAAAAAATAGAAAATAGTGAGGGCGCTGATTACGGGTCCCAAAACAATTGTATAAGAACCCCTATATATGTAAAACGTGGAATGAAATAAATGACACCCACCTAACTCAATAGTGCTGGTGAAAGTGCCAAAAAATGTGAACAATTAATTAGTGAAGTAATAAACAAACACAGTCCTACCCAACAGATAGGAACATGAAATAAAATAACCACACTCAAAATGTGAATTGTGCAATGAACAATGTACAGAAAAAAGTCCAAAAGATAAATAAACACAAAAATCCTCCCAGCAGTTGTGCACAATCTTAATCAAAAGAAATCTCTGCATGTGTTAGGAGTCTTCCAAGTGCTCAATGTTCAAAGTGATGATCAAATGAATCTCGTGACTTTATAATCCACCTTCACCGTAATCAATATCACCCGATAGTGCTATGATAAAGATGGCAGCTTACCCCAAAGAGTTGACCCGTTTAACTAAAAAAAGAGGTCTAGTACGCTTTCTGCAAGTATCCACTTGCTGGGTAATATGGAAGATGGTATCAGCTATACAGGCGATATAAGGCTCTGAGATAACTCCAGTGATATGCAAATGAGAGAAGAGAAGCCGAAAATAGTGTAATCCTATTTAATGAACAATAAAATTGTACAAAAGCCAAAAACGCGCTTACTTTGAAAGTGCCCCGAACCCGGCACTGAGGCTGCAATGGCGTGGATACAAATGAATGAAAGTCCCGGTCCTGTGGGAGCTGGCGTGCGTTCCACCTCTAGAAACAGACAACCAAGCGAGACCGGAAGTGACGTCAGTTGCGTGACCTGTATTACGCCTCGACGTACGTTTCGTATTCCGTCATCAGGAAGCGTACCAGGTCACGCTAGAGGTGCAGTATATATGTGTCACTCAATTTGCATATGGGAGGGGATGAATTGGCAAACAGCCTATGTCCCGGCACGGCGGCCCAGCATATTGTGAACACCAATGCAGTGGCATATACAAATCATATAATTTTAATAAAACATTCTATATTTATTAATGCAAAATAGAAATAAAATAAAAATGTAAAATTATTCTTGAATACTGATTAAAATGATAATTAAAATAATAGGAATCGCATAATCATTATAGAAATATAATAAAATATTTAAAACATATAATTGTTTAAAATGTTAAAAATAACTATGACCCCTATAGATACAATATCTATTCGTTGGTGAGGAAACAATTTAAATCCAGGTCAATATTTAAACCCAATGGCTGCATCGATCTGAGACGATACAACCACTGAGTTTCATTCTGGGAAATGGCCTTTTTAAGATCTGTTCCTCTCCAATGACCAACAGCCCTATCAATCCCATAGAAGGTCGATTTCCCAGGATCCTGGTCATGATATTGAGCAAAATGACTTGAGACACTGTGGTTAGGAAATCCCTTAAGGATATTTGTCACGTGCTCATTTATCCTAACCTTCAGCTCCCTTGTGGTTCTGCCCACATATTGAAGGGAGCATGGACACTCCAAGACATGTGTGACATGTCTGGAGTCACAAGTTATAAGAGGTTTAATTGAAAATTCCTGCTGGGCGACGTTGGACTTAAATTTACTAATTAACTAAAAAAACAGTAAAGTTAGCCCAATGTTTTTGCATAATGTGAAAGATGAAGTTACGCCGAGTAAATAGATACCTAACATGTCACCCTTAAAAATTGCACACACTCGTGGAATGGCGCCAAACTTCGCTACTTAAAAAAATCCCCATAGGCGACGCTTTAAATATTTTTACTGGTTACATGATTTTAGTTACAGAGGAGGTCTAGGGCCAAAATGATTGCTCTCGCTCTAACGTTCGCAGAGATACCTCACATGTGTGGTTTGAAAACCGTTTTCATATGTGGGCGGGACTTACGTATGCGTTCGCTTCTGTATGCGAGCTCACGGGGACAGGGGCGCTTTAAAAAAATATATATTTTTTTTTATTGTTCATTTTACTTTATTTATTTTAGTTTGACATGTTTTTCCGCCCCAAAAATTTTTTTGATCACTTTTATACCTATTACAAGAAACGTAAACATCCCTTGTAATAGGAATATGGCATGACAGGTCCTCTTTACAGTGAGATGTGGGGTCAATAAGACCCCACATCTCACCTCTAGGCTGGGAAGCCTGAAAAAAAACAAAAACAAAAAAAAAAACAATCCTGGCTTTGATCGTAGCGGTGAGTCGGTAGAAGCACCGGAGGGCAGCGGGAGGGGGGGACATCCCCTCTCGCCTCCCGTAAGAATGATCAAGCAGCGGAACAGCCGCTATGATTGTTCTTATGGTGTAGGGAATCGCCGGCTGAAAAAGCTGATATCTGAATGATGCCTGTAGCTGCACCCATCATTCAGATATCCCCGTACAAAGTCAAGGACGTCATATGACGGCCGGCGGGCGGGAAGTGGGCATTGCGGAGTATTGCCGAGCATTACAGGGCATTGCGGAGTATTGCGGACTATGGCAGGGTATTGCGGAGTATGGCAGGGTATTGCACAGGGTATTGCAGAGTATTGTGCAGGGTATTGCAGAGTATTGCGCAGGGTATTGCAGAGTATTGCGCAGGGTATTGCGCAGGGTATTGCGCAGGGTATTGCGCAGGGTATTGCAGAGTATTGCGCAGGGTATTGTGCAGGGTATTGCAGAGTATTGTGCAGAGTATTGCGCAGGGTATTGCGCAGGGTATTGCAGAGTATTGCAGAGTATTGCAGGGTATTGCGCAGGGTATTGCGCAGGGTATTGCAGAGTATTGCGCAGGGTATTGCAGAGTATTGCGCAGGGTATTGCAGAGTATTGCGCAGGGTATTGCAGAGTATTGCGCAGAGTATTGCAGAGTATTTTGCAGGGTATTGCAGACTATTGCAGAGTATTTTGCAGAGTATTGGCAGGGTGTATTACAGAGTATTGGCAGGGTATTGCACCAGGGATGGATGGATGGCTGGATCTATGACTGCAATTGTCACAGATCCAGCCCACAGAGCTGCTGCTGCCATCCGCTCCCTCCCCCTCTCCTCTCACACTGTACCGATCGGTACAGAGAGGGGAGGGAGGAACCGGCGTCATCAAATGACGCCGGTCTGTTTACAAGTGATTGCTCCGTCATTTGACGGAGCGATCACGTGGTAAACGGCCGCTATCGGCGGCGATTTACCGCGATTCGTGATCCGCCGGGTCCAGAGGACCCGGCGGTCACGGAGTTTCCCGTGTGCGCGCCCCAGGGGGCACGATTCTGGGAGGACGTTATATAACGTCCTCCCAGAGTTAAGCAACCACCTTGTCTACGTTATTTGTCGGCAGGTGGTTGTTAAGTGGTTAAGGGAGTATGGGCCAAAATTTATTGAATGTTTTTTTCCACATCTCTGTATTGCTAGTGCATGTGTCTCTCTCACTTGCCTCCGCGACTGCGTCCTCCATAGCGGGCTTGCAGCAAATACACATTGCTCCGAATTCCGAAATCCAAAAGTGCTGCTGTGCCGAACCGGATATAGGCACCAGCCCAGGGTCATACCTCCTCCCCCCTGCACTTTGCGGCCAGAAATAATAGGATTTTTGTACTCACCGTAAAATACGTTTCTCTGGCATCCATGGACTGACACAGCGTGTCTTATACACCTTTACACGTGGGTTATGTCCCTGCCTGCAGGAGAAGACCTAGGCAGAATGTGAGATGTTATACATACATTCTAAACCGCCAGAGCTGAACAGCCCCGCCCAGGGGGGCGGTCCCTCCGGACATAACCCTCCCACTGCAGTCAGCAGACCTCAGTTCGTAACAAAGCAGTACAAACTTAAAAAGAAGGGTGGGTGCTGTGTCAGTCCATGGATGCCAGAGAAACGGATTTTACGGTGAGTACAAAAATCCTATTTTCTCTTGTCATCCATGGACTGACACAGCGTGTCTTATACACCTTTACACGTGGGATGTCCCAAAGCAGTGTCAAGAGGGATGGGAGCAGTATAAATGGAAAACCAAAAACTTCACTCCAAACAAGGCAGAGCTCCTCAACGGAGGAGTTGCAACATCAAACAGAGCCTGCAACACCTTGCGGCCGAAGGAAGCATCCGAAGATGCAGCCACATCAACCTTATAAAACTTAGAAAAGGTATGAACAGACGACCAGGTCGCCGCCTTGCACACTTGTGCAACCGACGCTTGATGTCGGAAAGCCCAGGAAGCACCAATTGCCCTGGTGGAATGTGCCGTACCCGGAAAGGGAGGCGCCCGCCCCTTGAGAGCATAAGCTTGAATGACGGTTTGTCTGATCCACCTAGAAATGGTGGCAGACGAAACCGCTTGGCCCTGTTTTGGACCAGAGACAGCCACAAATAGTGAGTCAGACTTCCGAATAGAAGCAGTAGCAGACAGGTACACCCGCAAGGCTCGTACCACATCCAAAGTGTGAAGCGCAAACTCTCTGGGATGCGAGAGGTGAGGACACAAGGACGGGAGGACAATGTCCTCGTTTAAGTGGAAGGCCGAGACCACCTTTGGCAGAAAGGAAGGTCGCGGACGTAACACCGCCTTATCCTTATGGATGACCAAAAAGGGCGACTTGCAGGACAAGGCCGCCAATTCAGACACTCGTCTAATGGAAGTAATGGCCACCAAGAAGGCCACCTTCTGAGACAAAGTCAAGAGGGGAATATCTCTAATATTTTCAAAGGGAGGTTCCTGGAGGACCGAGAGCACCAAATTCAGATCCCACGGGGGGAGAGGAGGCTTGACAGGGGGGAGCACATGGCGAACCCCCTGCACAAAGGTGCTAACCAAGGGATGACCCGCCAGCGGTCGCTGAAAGAAGATGGCCAAGGCCGAAATCTGACCCTTAATGGTACTCAAAGCGAGCCTTTGGGTCACGCCACGCTGCAGAAAATGCAGGATTCTGGGAACGGAATACGTTCGTGGGCGCCAGTCCAGCTCCTCGCACATGGCGATGTAAGCTCTCCAAGTACGGTGATAGATCCTTCTGGAGGAAGACTTCCGTGCCCTTAACATGGTCGAAATGACCGAATCCGAGAGACCTCGGTCTCTCAGCACCTGGCTTTCAATAACCATGCCGTTAAAACCAGAGAGACTGTAAAGCAGGATGAAATATAGGACCTTGAGACAGAAGGTCCCCCCGTATTGGTAACCGTCAGGGAACGTCTGCGACGAGACGTACCAGATCGGCGTACCAGTGACGCCGAGGCCAATCCGGAGCAATGAGGATCACCGGAATTCCCTCGGTCGCTACCCTGCGGAGCAGGTGAGGGAGCAACTGCAGCGGAGGATAAACGTATATCAGGCGATACTGACCCCATAGGGCCACCAACGCATCCGAGGCATCCGCCCAGGGATCCCTGGATCTGGCCACAAACCGACACCTTGCGATTGAGTCGAGAGGCCATCAGGTCCACATCCGGCGTGCCCCACCGTCTGCAAAGGAGTTGAAAGACCTCCGGGTGCAAGGACCACTCCCCCTGGTCCAGCGTCTGGCGACTTAGATAGTCCGCCTGCCAATTGTCTACGCCCGGAATGTAGACGGCCGACAGAGCCGGCACGCTTCTTTCGGCCCACCTCAGGATGCGGGCGACCTCGGAAGCCGCAGCTGAGCTCCGAGTCCCCCCTTGATGGTTGACATACGCCACTGCTGTGGCGTTGTCCGATTGTATCCTGATGGAGTGACCCTGTAGTTTCTCCGACCATGAGGAGAGGCACAGTCTGATTGCCCGTATCTCCAGCACATTGATCGGTAAGAGGGCTTCGTCCGGAGTCCAAAGCCCTTGGGCCGACAGGACTCCCCAGACTCCCCCCCCAGCCCGTCAGGCTGGCGTCCGTCGTGATCACCGTCCATTGGATGGTGAGGAACGACTTCCCGGACCGAAGAGCCGGGGACCTCAACCACCACGTCAGGGACGCCCTGACCAGGTGACTCACCTGGATCTGAAGATCCAAGGACAACTGGGATTTGTCCCAAGTGGACAAGATCTCTTTCTGTAAAGCCCTGGTGTGCGCTTGGGCATAAGGAACGGCCTCGAAGGAGGCCACCATGAGTCCCAGGACTCTCATGCAAAAGCGGATTGACGACCATTTTCGGGACGTCAGCACCTGTACTGCAGACTGAAGTGTCAGTAGTTTGTCTGGAGGTAGGAAGACTCTTGCTTCCAAGGAGTCCAGAATCAGACCTAGATACTCCAGACGCTGAGTCGGGACTAGAACCGACTTCTGAACGTTCAGGAGCCACCCAAACTCCCTGAGGGTCTGACTGACGATAGTCACACTTTCTTCCAATTCTGAGCCACTGTCTGCTCTTAGAAGGAAATCGTCCAGATAGCCCACGATAGCAATGCCTCGCTGTCTCAGCAAAGCTAGGACCGGAGCAAGCACCTTGGTGAACACCCTCGGTGCCGAGGCTAGGCCGAAGGGAAAAGCCACAAATTGATAGTGGACTTCGCCGACCGCAAAGCGCAGAAACTTCTGGTGGCTTGCGCAGATCGGAACATGCAAGTAGGCGTCCTTGATGTCCAAGGATGCCAGAAAATCCCCTTGACGGAGTGTAGCGACCACCGTGCAAATGGATTCCATGCGGAATTTTTGCACCTTCACGAAGGCCGTCAGGGCCTTGAGGTCCAGGATTGGCCGAACCCCGTCCTTTTTTGGAACAACAAACAGATTCAAGTAGAACCCCTGAAACCTCTCCTGGGACGGAACCGGCACAATTACTCCGGACCCGATCAAATCCTGTACAGCCCCCAAGAGGGCTGCCCGACGGGCAGGAAGGCGAGGGAGATTTGAGGGAAAGAATCTGTCTGGGGGCCAGGAGCGGAACTCTATTCTGTATCCTGAGGTGACCACCTCGCACACCCACCGGTCGGAGATCCAGGAGGTCCACCGATCCGTGAACCTGCGAAGTCGTCCCCCCACCCCAGAGACGGGCGGGGGCAAGACTTCACGCGGAGGCGGGCTTGGGAGCCGGCTTGTTCGGCTTACGCACCAGGGGCGCTTGTGCCCGCCAGCCGCACTGTTGTCAGTCTGGGATGGCTTACCCGTGGACTCTGACGGACGAAAAAAAACCTTTTTTGCTGGAAAGGAAGGACCCGGTTTACGTCGGGCCTCCTTACCCTTGATAGTTTGAGGAAGGAGAGTGCTTTTACCTCCCGTGACATCCTTGATGATGTCATCCAGAGCAGCACCAAAAAGTCTACCACCCTTAAAAGGTAGATCCGTCAGGAGCTTCTTAGAGGCTAGGTCAGCAGACCAGCATTTCAACCAGATGAGACGACGCAATACCACCGCCGAGACAGAGGCCCTGGATATTAAAGGGGCCGCGTCCAACGTGGCGTCGCACACATATCAGACCCTGCACCATCTGGTGGGCCAGAGCAATAGTGTCTGGAGGAGGGTTATACTCCTGCACAGTTTGGTGCAAAATTTTTGCCCATTCCGTGAGTGTCTGAGACACAAGGGTCGCCGCTACTACGGGCCGTAGGGCGGATCCCAACAAGGCGAACATGGCTCTACTCACCACTTCTGACCTCCTGTCAGTGGGGTCCTTAAAACGCAGGAGTCCCCTCCATCGGGAGAGTGGTGGCCTTGTTTAAACGGGCGACTGGAGGGTCGACCACCGGGGGAGAAGCCCACTTTTTAAGCAGGGCGTCTTCAAAGGGGTATCTAATAGACAAACGCCGCGGGACCATAAAAGTCTTCTGCGGCTTTTCCCAGACCTGGTCAATGAGCTGGTCAAAGAAAGGTACATATGGAAAAAACCTTTTAAGAAGGCTTGGTCTTAAAAGAACCAAAGGAGACTGTATCCGCCTGAGGTTCTGCGGTCGCAGCATTTAGCTTGAGAGTGTCCCTCACAGCATCAATGAGTTCACTAACAAGCGCCCTGTCATTTACTGACTCAGAACTGGAGTCTTCCTCACAAGGAATGTCCTGTTCAAAACCATCCAAATATTCAGAGCTAGGGTCCTGAGCAGCAATAGCTAGGCCCATATCTGAAGCAGAGCACTCCCCTTGTGGAGATAAAGTGGGGAGAGGGCGCTTTTTTGCTCCCTTGTGCTCACACACAGCTTCCATCCTGGTCAGAAATGATTCCAGGACTGCCGACAACTGGTCCATAGGGACCGCAGGTGCTGGAGCACTGGCTGCTGCCTCTGGCATGTTAGGGGAAGCTGGTGACTGACTCCATAATGTCCCTCTCAGACCACCCACAGGCTGTGCTGACTGAAGTAGGGGAATGCCCAGGGAACCCACCAACCTGACCAGGACCGCTCGGTTCCGCCGCGCTGCTCAGCGTGAGTGAGCTGAGAGGAGAGAGTGTGAGGAGATTAGCGCCGTTCCCAGCGGCGCTAGAGGCCAAACTAGTGCCAGAAAAAACGTGCGGCTACAAGAAAATGGCCGCCGCAATGTGCTCCGGCAAGATGGCCGCCAATGTAAAAATCAGCACACACACAAAACATGGCGCCGAACGGCGCCCAGGCCCCTCACATCCTAAAACAAAACAGCCCCAGCGAATGCAGAGCAGCATGAGCCCCCCCCCCCAGGACAGTATGGCCCCCAGGCACCCCCCACAGTACAGCGCCAGCACTAGTGAACAGAGAGTGACATTAAAAAACACAGGGGGAGACAGGGAAATCCCCCCACACAAGAAACACACAGCATGTACTCACCTGCAGCCAGGAGAGACTACTTACCCATCCCCTGAGGGACCCGCTGGTGTGTTTCTGACAGAACTATCACAGTGCGGTACTGAGTAGCTGTCGGCCTGGTCCACCGCGAAAGATACAGCCGGACTGTTCTATCTTGAGAGGACCGCGGAGCTGGAAGCCCACCGGCCACCCCTGGAGTCGTGGGGCATGTCGTGAACTGAGTCTCACGCACACAAGGCGAGGATCAGCACGCTCGATGGTCGGACAGGGAAGACTACGAGGATATCTTGTACCCAACCTGTTGCCCAGCCGACAGTTGATAGAAGATCTCAAAAGAATAAAATAGGAAAAAAATTCCCAAAGGAATAAAAATAGGTCAGGAGACTGGCTCCTGAGAGAGCCACGTCTTCTCCTTCTGCTAGGCAGAAAAAAAACTGAGGTCTGCTGACTGCAGTGGGAGGGTTATGTCCGGAGGGACCGCCCCCCTGGGTGGGGCTGTTCAGCTCTGGCTGTTTAGAATCTATGTATAACATCTCACATTCTGCCTAGGTCTTCTCCTGCAGGCAGGGACATAACCCACATGTAAAGGTGTATAAGACACGCTGTGTCAGTCCATGGATGACAAGAGAAAACAGCACACACACCTCACCTGTGGAGCGCCGCTCCTTCCGCATACCTCACTTCCGGAAGGCGAGCCACTACAAAAAAGATGGTGACGGCGTGCGACCTCCAGGAGCAGCGCTGCACAATCGGTACAGGCTCTCCCCAAACACAGAGGGGGAGAAGGAGCCCATCCACTGTCAACAAGCCTTTGGGAGGAAGCTGGGAGGTCCGGGAAATTCTCCACAAAATGGTTGGTGGCAAAGCAGGGAGCCCAGTCTCTCAGGACAGTACCCAAGATCCTGGTCCCCCCACCAGGTATTCCCATCAGGCCGGAGGAAACACAAACTGACAAGATATGGGGCGAAGTCTTCTTTTAAAAGCTTGGTATAAGAGGTGTTTCCTATTCTCTGATGGGAGAAGCCACGATCTCTCAGGTGCTATCCTGAAAGACATTTAGAGAAATCATGATTTTCATCTAGTCCAATTAGAGAACAACTAGTATTCATTAATTGCTGCGTTTAACTTTTCCACATAAAAGGCCTATGCAGTCAAGGGATAAAAATGTTCACTTCGGGCGTGGTCTGACCTCGCTAGAAGATGGCCGCTTGAATCCGGAGCTCCCGCCGCTGCAGTTTCTCTCAACCCGACAGAGAGCTCATTAACGCACATACTGTCTCACGACTATGGGGACAGCTTCACGGAACTCCTCTGCCTCACGTTCCCGGTCTCCACGAAGACAAACGAGCGGTGTAAGCCAATATACGACCCACACATCCCGGTCTCAGAGACGCAACATGGCGGCCTCACAACAAGGTCCCTCACAGGATTCGATTTCGCCGCTGATGGAGATGCAGCCTGAGGCATCTACTCTTTAACCAGGGGAACAGTCGGCCCAAAGACAACACCCCAGCCTGTATGACCTCCACTCGGTGGCGGCAGACATTAAGGATACCTCGTCGGCTGCTATAGCTGAATTGCGCATTGATATCCGCGCCATTACTGACAGAGTTCAGGATGTGGAGAAAACCACCTCACAACATGGCACGGTTCTCCGCCGAGTGACCCGCAAGGTAGATACCCAGACACTACAACTTAGAGACCTCCAACGACATGTGGAAGATCTCGACAATAGAGGACACCACAACCTACGTGTCAGGGGGTTACCTGAGACGGTAGATACAGATCAGCTTAATACCACCATTACAGGTATATTCAATGACCTATTGGACAGACCATTACAAACTGCTATAGAAATGGAGCGTGTCCATCGCGCTCTTAGGCCTCAGGGAAGAGCCACAGACCCTCCCAGGGATGTCATTTGTTGCCTTGTGGATTATAGATTAAAAGAGGAAATTCTTAGAAAGGCCAGAAGCAGAGTCCAAATCTCTCATGGAGGCTCAGCCATTCACATCTAGCCATTCACATCTATCAAGACCTTTCCGGTATTACCCTGCAACATAGGAGAGATCTAAGACCTCTACTGGATGCACTACGTGAGAAGGACATAAATTATAGGTGGAAGTTCCCCTTTGGCCTTTTAGCAACCAACCAAGGCTGTACGGCATTGCTGAGGGTACCTGAAGACCTTAGGACATTCTGTGACACGTTGGGCATCTCAGTAATTGATGTACCAAATTGGTATGCTGAATTCTGCAACACAACTACAAGGAGAGAACAACATGAGGAACCTATGGAGGCCCAGGTGACCCGATATTGTAGGAGGCGCTCCTCATCTGGGAACAGATCTCATGCTACAACCCATGGATTCCACAATGGGTCAAGCCCGACTGACTCTCCGCGCTCAAGACGGGTCCGACGTGAATACTGAAGAATTGAGGAACATTCTTCTGGACCAGGGGTCTCCAAACCCCGGCCCGCGGGCCACATCCGGCCCGCGGGTGTGATTTGTCCGGCCCGCAGCTTATCCAGGCTCTGCCACACGTCTTTGGCCCTGCGCTGCCCGCACCATGCTGACCGTCGGAGTTCAGCCACCTCTGGTGCTGGTTGCATGCTGGCTGCGCGCTACTGTCACTTGGAAATACACAAGCTCTGCTTGTGCATTTGCAAGTGACAGCGCGCTCCTCTCCCCGCAGCCGCTCTGACCATCCTTGTGTACTGTACACACGCTCTATGAGAGCACTTGGAGTCAGAGTCAGAGCAGAGGAGGAAGGGGGCGGGGAATCTGCCAACAGGAAGATGCCTGTGGAACTGTTGCACGGAGATCGGAGGAGAAAATGCTGTAAGTAAAATGAGGAAAACTTTGCACTGGAATGGGGGGGGGGAAAGCTTTGTGGGAGGAGAGTCTTGCCTTGGAGTGGAGTGTGGAGCTCTGAGTGTACTGGAATCTGGGGGCGGGGGGGGGGGGGGAGCAGTGCACTCTGCATCAACCTCTCCCTCTGCACCCACCTCACCCTCTGCACCCGGTACCCACCTCACCCTCTGCACCCTCCCTCTGCACCCTGCACCCACCTCAACCTCTGCACCCTGTACCCACCTCACCCTCCCTCTGCACCCTCCCTCTGCACCCTGCACCCACCTCACCCTCTGCACCCTCCCTCTGCACTCTGCATCCACCTCACCCTCTGCACCTTGCACCCTCCCTCTGCACCCTGCGCCCACCCTCTGCTGCTAAACCCTCCCTCTGCACCCTGCGCCCACCTCACCCTCTGCACCCTGCACCCACCTCACACCCTGCACCCACCCTCTCTCTGCACCCTGTGCCCACCTCACCCTCTGCACCCTGCGCCCACCTCACCCTCTGCACCCTGCACCCACCCTCTGCACCCTGCACCCACCTCACCCTCTGCACCCTGCACCCACCTCACCCTCTGCACCCTGCACCCACCTCACCCTCTGCACCCTGCACCCAACTCACCTTCTGCATGTAGCACACCCCTTAACCCTGAACTCTGTACATAGCTCACCCCTGAACCCTGGGGAATTTTCTGGGGACACCGATGGGGAAAATTCTGCTGGGGACACCGATGGGGAAAATTCTGCTGGGGACACCGATGGGGAAAATTCTGCTGGGGACACCGATGGGGGGGGGGGGGGGGGAGATTCTCCCGGGGACACCGATGGGGAAAATTCTGCTGGGGACACCGATGGGAGGGGGAATTCTGCTGAGGACACCGATGGGGGGAAAATTCTGCTGGGGACACTGATAATGGGAAAAACTCTGCTGGGGACACTGATAATGGGAAAAACTCTGCTGGGGACACTGATGATGGGAATGACGATTCATTCATTTGTACATAACTGATTTTTTTTGGCCCCCGAATACTTGTAAAATCTACAATGTGGCCCTCGTGTTGAAAAGTTTGGAGACCCCTGTTCTGGACCGATTGTTCATGGTTAAATTTAGAGGTTTTAGGCAGTTCTGTTTTACTTTCCTTTTTATTCTTCTTTTTCTCTCTCTTTCATAGGCCGGTCCCTGTCAACATAACTACCTCTTTGGTCCACATGTCAGAGGGGAATAAGGTATCTACCGTTTATCTCTATATTCTGCAATGCTCCCCTGTTGGGTATTGGCATTCAGGTTTGTGACTTGCTGTACACACAGTTACTATGCACTTTTTAGACAGTATTAAATACAATCCACAGTAGAAAACTTTGATTGTTTATAATTATCCACCTGTGTTTTTTCCTATTTACAAAGGGTATGTCTTGGGCGGAAGTTTTTATTTGCTCTTCTTACATACTCTAACGGCCTTGTTATTCGCTTCTATTTTCCAGTAATAGGCTGTATAGACAGGTGATAGATGAGCGAACAGCAAACATTTTGAGTGCTGTTGAGCGAAGATGGCAGTTCTCTCACCACTAGCTGTGCACACTCCCTTTCTCCCCTTATAGCCTTTCCACTATTGAGTCAGCATATGACAGGTTTCTCTTATTTTTAATCGCCCTTTAGAAACTATTTACTCTTTACCTCTCCCTGGTATAATATACATTATTTGCCATCTCCCTTGAAGTTTTCTATATTCTTGAACACTTTCTTGGGAAACCTACAGGATTATAATGTGACTACTGACTCTTGTTTTGATTTGATTTTTATTTTATTTTTGTCCAATAGCTAGG
Organism: Rana muscosa; assembly: GCA_029206835.1. Classification (NCBI taxonomy): domain Eukaryota; kingdom Metazoa; phylum Chordata; class Amphibia; order Anura; family Ranidae; genus Rana; species Rana muscosa. The sequence continues at coordinate 306,738,824 of CM055125.1, read as the reverse complement.
CCATTTGCTTAATGTTAGGTTATACAACGCTAGGAGGCACTTGGATGTCGTGTATATGTATTTGAAGGACAGGCCTTGATCTTAATTTTTTCAGGAAGGGAGAAGGGAATGGTTTTGCAGTATTTTGATACCGACAAGGTGAGCACTTATTCACTTTGAAATTTCTCTTTTCAGGTTGATACTTATGTAGGTTGAATGCTTAGTATGGGGAAAGGTTATTCCCTAAACCATTCCACTCCACCTCACATATATAAGGATGGTTGGTTTCTTTGTTTTTTTTTTTTTTATTATTTTTGATGCAACTATTTTGAGGTTTCAATAGTGAATATTTATAAAATATTTGATTGTTATTATTGATATGTACTTGGTATAGGTTACTCCTGAACATATAATTGCAGATATGCTACATCAACTGGAATGCACCTCTATATTACAGATTGGTACTGTTGACACCTCTCTCTTCCAATACTGTGGACGTGGTTGAAAGATTTATCATAATGAACTTTATGAAAGGCTTCATTATTGGCCTCTTTCACTGTTGCGGAACTCCAAAGTCCGCTGGGAAATCCTTAAAGCTGAGGAAGTACTAACTTATCCAAGGCAACCTGTTACCCGCCCAGTAACTGGACGACACACAGTTCTGGGAGTAAATCAACCCTTTATTTTGCCACAGCTGGCTTTTTATATCATTCCCCATGCAAGGGGTTTAACTCATTTTCCAGGGGCATTCCTTTCAACAACTAACAGATGACAGTGATTTAATTACCTGGAACTATTTCTAACAATTTGGTATGCGTGAGACGTTTGTCTCCGCATATTTACCCATAACAATGAAACCGTGCCAGACACCTTACTAGGAGTGAAATTACATCCCGTAGCAGATAATAGGTGGCTTCATTAACACACTGACAATAGATGAATGGGAAGCTACCTCAGACCCCCAATTAACCCAATTTACTTATTCAGACATCAGTAGACATTCTGTCTCTACATTTCCTGGAATGAATCTTTGCTGTCACCTTTGAAGTGATCCAAACCATTTCTCAGTATTTTGCTACACTGCTCCCCCTTACCCACAAGCCGGCATACACAGCCTGATCCTTAACGGATCGGCTTGGGGATGTCCAGAGAGTACTCATGGATCACTTTTCCAGTCCAGTTTGCCGCGATAATCCGTCAGCATTGCCGTTCTGTTTCCTGGGTCAGTAGCTGATGGTGAGGTTGTAAGGTTGCAGGGCGAATAATGGAATTCAGTTCTGGAACAGTCACTTGCTTTGCTCTCTCAATGGCTCCCAAAACTTGCTGCTGATGCTCTTGGGAGAGGTATGGCAAAACCTGGGCGCAAATCCCATTTAACCTTTTGCAAATTTCAGCCTGTTTGTGCATTTCAATGTTCAAGCCATGGGACATCTCATAATACATGACGTAGTGTCGTTGCATCTCCGATTTCTCACTGGCCAACTTGTCACATACCAATTTTAGACTGTGATATTGTGCCTGATCTACGGTACCTGTCGGGGAAGATAGTCTTACCCGGGTCTCAGCAGCATGTAGGTCGGTTCCAGCAGCACGGGTCTGTGCACAGGTAGTCACAGGGTTGGCTTCAGCAGGGCCCATCGGGGCGTAAGCAGAAACGAGGGGGGGCAAATCATTCCCCAGTAGTAGATCTGCTGGCAAATCCTTCATCACCCCCACATTCATGTGTCCCGAACCAACCCCCTAATCCAGGTGAACACGGGCAACGGGTAGCCGGAAGACGGTGCCTCCCGCTACTCTTACGGCTACAGTGTCTCCGGTGTGTTGGCTCTCTGGGATGAGGTTCTTCTGTAGTAGGGTCATGCTAGCGCCACTATCACGTAGGCCATTGGCTACCTTTCCATTGACCCAGACAGTCTGCCTGTGTTGCTGCCGGTTGTCCCGGTTAGCTGCTTGTATTGGATCAGCCTCGTGCAGGACGCCCCATTGTTCCTCCAATTCTTCAGCTCTGCGGTTGTCTGGGGCCGCTTCCGTGTGATAGCAATGAGCGGCAGCCCGTGCTGGAGGGGGTGGCCCTGGTTGAATCCATGCCGCTTGGTCCTGGTTCTGAGTGCAGTCTCTCTGATATTGCCCAAATTGCTTGCACGAATGGCACTGCACTCCCTTGCGCCCGAAGTATCGATTTGCAGGGGGGGTAGGGATTAGCCCGGGTCGTTGTGTGGCTGGTGGCCCTGGGTTATTGTTCAGTGGTCTGGTGTTTGGTCTGAAGCTAGTCTGTGATGCTCTGCGGGCATCTTGATATTCATCAGCTTGCCTGGCCGCTTCCGAGAGAGTGGTAGGTTTGCGGTCCCTTACCCACTTCTGTACCTCGGGGTTTAGTCCATTAAAGAATTGCTCCAGTAAAATCAGCTGGGTGATCGCATCTGCTGTGGTTGCCCGACGGGCTTGCAGCCAAGCTAGGGCTGCCCTCTGCATTTGGCAAGCCCATTCGGTGTGGGAGTCCTTCTCCTGTTTTTGTGTCCCGGAAGCGTCTCCGGTATGCTTCTGGGGTGATGGCATATCTTGCCAAAATAACTTCCTTTACCCGGCTATAGCTTGCGATTTCCTCCTCTGGCACGGCTCTGTAGGCTTCTGCTGCACGGCCTGACAGCTTACCAGCTAAGATCCGTACCCAGTCTGTCTGTGGTACTTTGTACAGCTTGCATTGCCGTTCAAAATCTTGCAGGAAGCTATCGATCTCTTCCTCTGCTTCCACAAACTTTTTAAAGGCATCATGGGGTACTTTTAGTTTTGTCTCTGGTGCTGGTATAGTCGTTAGTCTCTCAGAGGCACGCTGTTCCGTCAGCCGGAGTTGGGTCTCCCGTTCTTCTCTTGCTGTGATAAAGGCATCCACTTGGGCTAACGTTGCCTGTACCAGCTCGGTGGAGGGGTTTTCTCCATAAAACGCTAGCCTGCGTTTCACTTCTTGGTCAAACTCGGTCTCCATGGCTTCTGTAGCCATACTGTGTGCCCGATCTCCCTCGGTCAGTTCTGCAATCAGCTCGGCTTTGGTTTTATTGCTGGCGCTCTTCCCTCTTGCTTCCAGCAAATCCTTTAACGTTGCTCGTTTTAATCCAGCATAGTTTGGCTTCATTCACACTTCCATTCGTGTAGCCGAATTTGCATGAACGCTGCTTCCTCTTGCTGCAAGGCTTTAATCCCACCGCTGCCAACTAGTGTTGCGGAACTCCAAAGTCCGCTGGGAAATCCTTAAAGCTGAGGAAGTACCAAGTTATCCAAGGCAACCTGTTACCCCCCCAGTAACTGGACGACACACAGTTCTGGGAGTAAATCAACCCTTTATTTTGCCACAGCTGGCTTTTTATATCATTCCCCATGCAAGGGGTTTCTTAACTCATTTTCCAGGGGCATTCCTTTCAACAACTAACAGATGACAGTGATTTAATTACCTGGAACTATTTCTAACAATTTGGTATGCGTGAGACGTTTGTCTCCGCATATTTACCCATAACAATGAAACCGTGCCAGACACCTTACTAGGAGTGTAATTACATCCCGTAGCAGATAATAGGTGGCTTCATTAACACACTGACAATAGATGAATGAGAAGCTACCTCAGACCCCCAATTAACCCAATTTACTTATTCAGACATCAGTAGACATTCTGTCTCTACATTTCCTGGAATGAATCTTTGCTGTCACCTTTGAAGTGATCCAAACCATTTCTCAGTTTCAGTATTTTGCTACATCCACTACCCCATCCACACTCACCTTTTGGCACACCCTTCTATAATCTTCATAGGCCATATGATGTTCTGTAGTGGCGGGTTGTCATGACACCCTTTTACCTCTTTCCGGCATGGTTTTTTCCTTCGGGTGGCTATCCACTAGCTTTCCTCTATACCTTACCGTGTTCAATAATTTCTGAAGGAAGGGCAGGTTCCATTTCTTCTAGGTCCTTTAGTGGGGAGTATATATGTCTCACGCTTTTTCCCTATCCCTCTACTTCCCTTATTTTTCTAGTTCGGATATAACCTTTAGACTTATATATTAGTGTGAGCGTTACTCCCCATACCATGCCCCAATTGAACAAAGTACATCCTCCTCCCCAGGTCAAGTTATATTCCTTGAATATCAAGGGACTAAATATACCCGAAAAATAGATCTAAATTACTTCTACTATTACGTAAAGCCAGGGCTAACATTCTTCCTTCAAGAGACCCATTTTAAAGCAAATAATGTACCGAATTTACACAGTAAACTTTATCCCACCACATTTCATGCTACTAACCCGGAATCTAAATCTAAGGGGGTTACTATTTTAATTTCAAATAATTGCCCTTTCCAAATCCAAGATACCTTGATTGACAATGATGGACGCTACATCTTTCTAAAAGGTACGCTTTACAATAAACCTGTCACACTAGCCAACATTTACGTTCCCAACACCCAACAGATTCCCTTCTTTCGCAATATTGTTCAACTTCTTACTACCTTTCAATCTGGTTTACTTATTTTGGGAGGAGATTTTAATTTGGCACTTACTCCTTTGATTGACACGTCCTCAGGCTCTTCCACATTACGCTACAAGGCTCTCCGCACGATTAAAACTTTACTTAAGGTGTTGACTCTCCATGATACCTGGCGTACTTTACACCCAAATACTAAAGATTTTACTTTTTTCTCACCGCCCCATAATAGGTACTCTAGGATTGATTTTTTTTTTTTTTTTAACTCAGGCAGACCTTGACTCATTGGTCACGGCTACTATTGATCCTATGGTCCTCTCAGATCACCATCCTATCTCGATCACCTTAACGTTTTCAACAATGCCCACTAGATCTCCAATTTGGAGACTCGATAATTCCCTTCTTAAAGGAGCACTATACCTTTTTTTTTTTTTGCTTAAAAATAACAAACATGTTATACTTACCTCCACTGTGCAGCTCGTTTTGCACACAGTGGCCCCGATCCTGGTCTTCTGGGGTCCCTCGGCGGCTGTCTTGGCTCCTCCCCGCAAGGACTCCACACCTTAATGCGAGTGAGCTCGCATGGTGTGGAGTGATTGCGGGCGCGCTCCCGTGATACAGCGGCGGCCATAGCCGCCGACTGTATCACTCGGCCCCGCCCCCCGGCGTGCCGCATCATTGGATGTGATTGACAGCAGCGCCAGCCAATGGCTGCGCTGCTTTCAATCTATCCAGTGTAGCCAATCGGCGGCCAGGCAGAAAAACGAAGAGGATGACGGGGACGAGCATGGGACTTTCGAGGGGCCAGGTAAGAAAAACGGGGGCTCGGTATTGTCGAATGTTTTTTCACCTTAATGCATAGGATGCATTAAGGTGAAAAAACATGTAACTTTACTACTCCTTTAATGATCCTGAAAATTTAAAATCTCTAGATTTACGCCTAACTCAATACTTTCAAGAGAATGAATCATCCGACATCCATCCATTGACCTTTGGTCGGCACATATATGTGTAATCAGAGGAGAATCTATTGCAACAAAAAGGAAAAAAAGCCAGACAAGCTCACATTTCTGCCCTTTCGGATCGTATCCATTCTCTTGAGAGTAAACAAACAATCTTTGGCAACAGAAACTTTCACAGAGCTCCTAAAAGCTAGAGAGTCCCTACTTGAGGAATTAGGAAAAACGACCAGACGCAAATTTGCATTAACACGTAAACTTTTTTATGAATCTGGCAACAAGTCAGGGAAATTGCTTGCTAGAGCTCTTCAAGCTGCAAAGGCCGATTCGACTATTTATTCCATTACCGATCCCTCAGGTAATAAAGGTATGCTCTTCTGAAATTGCGAAACAGTTTCATAACTTCTATTCCAAATTATACAATTTACCGACACAAATCCCTATGGATCACGTCACGCACAGGAAGAATTTGATCGCCACTTTTTTGTCACAATATAGTCCAAACTCTATTTCCCAGGTAGAAGCTGAGAATCTGGAGATTAATTGGGAGGAATTAATTAAGGCTCTTAAACAACTGAAAACAGGCAAATGTCCTGGTCCTGATGGTCTGTCTGTTAGTTACTATAAATCTTTTATGGACACTATCCTCCCATTTTTTTTTTTCAAACATTTAATTCTATTCCTGCCTCTTCCCAAAATAACAAAGATCTTCTTGAAGCACATATCACTATGATCCCAAAACCTGGTAAAGATACTTCATTAGTCTCCAATTATAGACCCATTTCTCTTAATGTTGATGTGAAACTTTATGCAAAAGTCCTTGCAAACCGAATAATTCCTTTTCTCCCTGATTTAATTTCCTTGGATCAGGTGGGAATTGTTCCCGGGAGGGAGGCTAGGGATAATATCCTGAAGGCCATTAACGTCCATCGCTGGCTAACTAAGTCCTCTACGCAGGGTTTCTTCCTCTCTCTCGACGCGGAGAAGGCGTTCGACAGAATGGCATGGGACTATATGACAGAAGCATTGAAAGCACTGGGGTTCAAAGATCGTATGCTTCAATTTATCCTTGCACTCTATTCTTCACCCACAGCGAGAATTAAGATTAATGGGATGCCTGTCGGACGCCTTCTCCGTGTCGAACGGAACACGACAGGTATGCCCCTTGTCGCCTATTATCTTTATACTTACTTTGGTACCTATTCTTCGCAGAATTCGAGATAATCCAGACATTAAGGGAATTGAAATTCATAAAAGTCACTATAAATTGGCTGCATACGCGGACGACATTTTACTTTTTCTTACTGAACCTATCACCACAATACCCAATTTATTAAAAGATTTCTCATTCTTTAATTTAATTTCTAATTTACAAATTAATTTTGCAAAATCCAGAGCACTAAACATATCGCTACCTGCCAATACTGTCTCTCTATGCCAACATAATTTCCCCTTTGGCTGGGAAGATCGTGCCCTTATTTACCTAGGTATCCATTAAAGCTACAGGATCTATATTCAAATAATTTCCTTCCAATACTTAAGATTATTCAATCAGATCTTCTAAACTGGGATAAGGGCCTCTTCTCTTGGTTCGGGAGAGCAGCTATAGTAAAAATGAACATCCTCCCCAGAATCCTTTACCTCCTGCAAACCATCCCGATCAAAATTACCAGCTTCTTTCATTACCACGTATAAAAAAATTGTGCTCTAAATTCATTTGAGCTTCTAAACAACCTAGAATAAACTGGGAAAAATTGACAATTCCTAAGCTGTTGGGTGGCATCGGTTTGCCCGACATCCGAAAATATTATTGGTCTTGCCATTTAACACGAATAATTGATTGGCACCTCCATTCCACAACTAAAGCCTGGATTGCACTTGAGGGATCTACCTCTAAATTTCTTTTACACCATTTGCCTTGGATTAGCCCTCGCAGAATACCACGTGATATCGGTTCCCATCTGCTTAATGGTCCCACATTGCAAATTTTTAGATCACTTTGTACCAAGTTCAGCGTTTCCTCTTCTCCGGGACCCATAATCCCCATTAATCATAATCCGGACTTCTTTTTTGACATTTCTTGAGTCCCCACCACCGATTCTTTTTCGATTCCCTCAATTAGGGCTGAAATCTTTTTTGAAAAAGGACAAATTTCTTCCTTTCGATTATTTTCTTTTGAAATATCCTGACTGTGGTATCTCTTAGATTACGAGAAAATTAAACGTTCATTACTTACTTCCAAAATCGCCTTCTGTGTGGTACAGAAATAAAACTCCCTTTGAGAAAATATGTGTTAAATCTGATCCCCAAAGACATTTAATTTTGACTATGTATGCTCTTTTATTTAGGGAAACTAACACTAAAGAAGATTTAACTTGCCTAAAATGGGAAAGGGAACTTAATATGGATCGCTCTCATGAGGACTGGGAACATATCTTCACATACATTCATAAAGGTTGCATGAATGTTCTGGTGCAAGAAAATGGCTTAAAATTATACTCCAGGTGGTACAGTACACCAAATGTGATTCATAAATTTAACCCCGGTGTTTCTTCTGTCTGTTGGCGTTGTGCAGCCTCCCAAGGAACACTTCTTCACATTTGGTGGGATTGTCCCCGTATACAGCCATTTTGGAAGGAAGTACACCGTCTTATCTCCCATATTACGACCTATACTCCGGATTTTACAGCAGCCCAATATTTGTTGCATCACACCTCCTTATCTCATTCCCTATACAAAAAATCTATTATTTTACATCTCATCAATGCAGCTAGACTCTGTATACCAGTTCATTGGAAAGACACTTCACCTCCCTGTATCTGAATGGTTTCAGAGATTTGGGAGGATCGCTGAAATTGAAAATTTGGTTCAACAAGCTAGAGATTCTCTAAAAAAAAAATTAATGAAAAATTGGCCTGTTGGATCCACTTTGCAAATTCTGCAGAATTTCATACACTATTCAATATCTCACAATAGCTTGACCTGGTAAAGTTGCTATAATAACATTCTATCATTCCCCCGCGGAGGTTTAATCCTATGTTTCCCTATATTTTTCTTTGCCCCTCTCCCCATCCTTTCCCTACAATTATATTAGGAAGTTGTTGCTATATTCTTACATTATAATTGTATGACTTGGTATAATTTCTGTTTTCTTTGATGTACTTCAATGGATACTCATACTGTATATATATATATATATATATATATATATATATATATATATATATATATATATATATATATATACACATACATACACACACACATACACACACATATACATACACACACACACACATACATATATACACACACACACACACACATACATATATACACACACACACACACACACACACACACATATATATACACACACACACACACACACATATACATACATACATACACACACACACACACACACACACACACACACACATATATAGCATTGATGTGTACATAATGATAAATATACATTTGTACATCACTATGTATAATGTCAAACTCCTAATAAAGTTCACTTCAGCCCCAGCGACATACCTGTACGTCACTGGACTGAGTGATTATACCGGAATCAGTGGGGTAGCTACAGGGGTCACAATGGCGACCCACTCCTGCTCCGGGGGGGCCCATACGGCTGGTAGAGAGGCTGTCAGACTAAACCCCCATGGTGCAACGGCACTTGGTGCGCCGTCAAAAAAATCTCAATGGGCAATCGGTTCAACACTGCAGCTGCAATTGCTTGCCAGTTCAGCGTTTAACAGAGTAAGGCCCCATGCACACGAGACGCCGGTGCAAACTCTGCTGAACACACGTTTTTAAAGGCTAAAACCGGCATTTAAAAACGCCCATTTTGCCGCGTTTTTAGCGGCGTTTTACCGCGTTTGCGTCTATAGGCGTTTAGTTAAGAAACATCATAAGACCCTCCCTAAGCTCAAAAAACATTATTATTTAACCATTTCAGCCATTTTGGGAGACCAGCAGCTGAGAGAGCAGCAGTGTACTTGTATTTAGCGTATCACTTGCCACATCATCTGCCACAAGCTGTGGATTGTCCACTTGCCACGTCACCTGGCCACAAGTTGTGAATTGTCCACTTGCCACGTCACCTGGCCACGTCACCTGCCACAATTTGTGGATTGTCCACCTGCCATGTCACCTGGCCACGTCACCTGGCCACATCACCTGCCACAAGTTGTGGATTGTCCACTTGCCACGTCACCTGCCACAAGTTGTGGATTGTCTACAGTGCAATGCAAGCAATTACAGGTTTTTTTCATATTTTTTTGATGGTTTTTCATCATTTGCCATCATTTTTGAGATTTTTAATGTAAAAAAATAGGTCACCTTTAAAAACGCTAATAAACGAAATCGCGGCAAAACGCCGGTACCGCGTTTTGCCGCGTTTAGCGTCTGAAACGTGGAAAACTTTTGCGTCTGAACCCATTTTTTTGCTTCTGGAAAAACGAGGTTAAACGCAACTGCCTAAAAACGGCAATAAACGAGACTGTGTGCATGGACACATAGGATAACATTGAATGGGTTCAGGAGCAGTGGAAAAAAGTGTCCAACTGCCTCTGAACGCGCGTTTAACAGCAAATAACAGCGTCTCGTGTGCATGGGGCCTAAGTCATCCAGTGTCTCCCCGTTTAAGAGAATTTGGACTGAAAGCCCAGTCTACAGTGACCAAACCTCTCATTAGCAGAAAGAACCAAAAGGCTAGACGAACCTTTGCTGAGGAGTATGTTGTGTGGACAGAGGAGAACTGGACCAAAGTTTACTTTAGTGATCAAAGCAAGTTTAATTTTTTGGGGTCTGAAGGGAAACATTATGTTCGTCGTCAAACTAGGGAAAGACTAAACCCAAAGTGTGTAAAGAAGTCCGTGAAAGGTGGAGGGGGAAGCGTCATGGTTTGGGGGATGTTTTATGCAGCAGGAGTTGGGCCTCTTATAGAGCTACATGGCAGAGAGAATGCAAATGTTTATCAGAACCTTCTTCAAAAACAGGAGGTTCCTTCCCTGCGTTCATCACCAAATCGGCCAGCAATTTTCATGCACGACAATGCCCCGTTACACAGCAAAACGGGTAAAGCAGTTTCTTAAAGCTGAAAACATTGAAAAAATCAAGTGGCAAGCCAAGAGTCCAGACCTAAACCCGATTGAAAACCTCTGGAAAATCCTTGGTGACAAAGTTATGGCTAAGAAACCCACGACTACAGTCACTGAACTGTGAAAGAGAATGGAAGAAGAGTGGAACAAAAGCACACCAGAGCAGTGTCCGATGTCCTGTGGCCGCAGATGTGCTAAAGTCATTCAAAGCAAGGGCCTGTTTACTTCCTACTAATTGTTGTAACCTTCAGAAATTTGAGTTGTAATCTTTCTCCATGCTATAGCCATTGCTGTTGTGTTGATTGTGTGCGTGATATGTGTGTCTGCAGAGAATTACACCCACCCCATGACACACTGCAGAGCATTACAACGATTGTATTCCATGACACACTGCAGAGTATTTCACCCAGTGGTGGAAATACCAGGGCCGCAAAGGTTGCACTTGTGACTGGGCTCTGGTGTTCCACCACAGTGAGGGGCTCCAAGATGGCAGGAAAGGGGCCAGTTGCAGAAAACATGTGAAAGGGCCCCACGACAGGACTAAAGGGGCCCAGGCTTGGAGGGAAGGGCCTCTGGACCAGTGGGTCGGGGGTCGCTTATGGTTTCTTGCGCCGGGGCCCTAAAGTTACGCCTCTGACTGGGGTGATGACTACAGCTGCTAATAGACCCCCAGATCGCTCCATAAAAAGAGTACTTGTTACTGTTTATTGCTATCACAGGGGATAAAACAGCTTTTGGAAAAAATAGCTGGACAAACACTGTGTGACATAAAAAATTGAAACACCCATCATTTTATTCTCTAGGGCCTCGGTTTTAAAAAAAAAAAAATATATATATATATAACGTTTGGGGGTTTTATGCAATTTTCTAGCACAAAATACTATTTTTTACATTTAACAAAGTGCAGCAAAAGGCCTGGTCTTCAAGTGGTTTATTATATTCTCATACCTGTAGGTCATTTGCTAACTGCCAGGCTCCAGTAGGGCTGCAATCTCCATGTCCTGTCTTTCTGCTAGGACAAAAAAAAAAAACAACAACATTGAGGCCTGTTTCAGACCTATGCAGGTTGCATATTGCAGGTACATTTTGCGTTTTTTAATACACGCTTTTGATCCATTAAAGTGGCATTATAGAAGCACAACTCCGCACCTAGGCCTACTGCACAGCGCAAGAGAATCATCTGTGTTTTGGTTTCATTGCCCAATGGCTTCTGTAGTGCTGGAGCAAATTACTTAGGGCTTGTTCACACCATATACATCCCTACTATCTGCGCTCATCTCCTGCACAAAACTACCCACCACCATACACTCCGCATTCCTTTCCCTGCACTAACTACAGAGGTACACGGATGAATATAGGAGGAGAGGTGCATGGATGCACAGGATGGTATATAAAAATGGTAGGATTGGCATCCTTGCCCCCTCATTTTGCACTGTACATTCCCTATTTGAGATTACCACATTCTGCACTATGCAAGTCATCTCAGACTATTTAACCACACCAGCTTTAAGCCACGACCAATATTTATCACAATTTAAAGTGATTGTAAAGTCTTGTTTTTTCTTCTTCCTATAAAATAATAAAACCTACCTGCTCTGTTGCAGTGGATTTGCAGAGCAGCCAAGATCCTCCTCTTCTCGGGTCCCTCGTCTGTGATCCTGGCCCCCTCCCTCCTGTTCAGTACCCCCACAGCAAGCAGCCCTCTATGGGGGCACCCGAGCTAAGTCACAGCGCCTTGTGTCCATTCAGACATGGAGCACCGCCCCCTTTTTTTCCCCGATTGTCTAGCTGACTTTGATAGCAGCGGGTGCCAATGGTGCTGCTGCCGTGTCTCAGCCAATCAGGAAGGAGTATCAGACGGCTGAGACAGTCGTGAACATCGCTGGACAGAGAGGGATTTCAGGTAAAGTATTGTATTGGGGGGGACGCTGCTACATACAGAAGGCTTTTTATTTTAATGCTTAGATTATGTATACAGTAAAACCTTGGTTTGAGAGTACCTTGTTTTGAGATTGTTTTGCAAGACAAGCAAAATGTTTTAATAAATTTTGCCTTGATATAAAAGCGATGTCTTGATACAAGAGTAGCGTCATGTCACAACGGAGTATAAAAAAGAAGAAAGGAGCCTCTAAGAGTAGCAATATGGTTACATTTAATGAAGGTAGAACATTTAGCAACTTATTGCTACACTTCAAGGTGCCTCTCTTCTCTTTTATACCCTGTAAAAAAAAATGCTAGAATCATTGCTCTCACGCGAACATTTGCAGCGATACCTCACGTGTGGTTTGAACGCTGTTTACGTATGCGGGTGCGACCTACGTATGCGCTCGCTTCTGCGTGTGAGCATGAGCGGATGGGGCGATTTCAAATTTAAAATTCCCCCCCCCCATTTTATTCCTATTGCAAGGAATGTAAACATTCCTTGGAATAGGGCATGACAGGTCCTCTTTACAGGGAGATAATAGGATTTTTGTACTCACGGTAAAATCCGTTTCTCTGACGTCCATGGACTGACACAGCTGGATACTGTAAACGTGTGGGTATATGTCCCTGCTCGCAGGAGAAGATCTAGGCAGAATGTTAGAAACATACATTCTAGAACAAACCAGAGCTGAACAGCCCCGCCCAGGGGGGCAGTCCCTTCGAACATTACCCTCCCACCTGCAGCTAGCAGCCTCAGTTCGTAACAAAGCAGTACAAACCTTAAAAAGGAAGGGTGGGTGCTATGTCAGTCCATGGACGTCAGAGAAACGGATTTTACGGTGAGTACAAAAATCCTATTTTCTCTTATCGTCCATGGACTGACACAGCTGGATACTGTAAACGTGTGGGACGTCCCAAAGCGGTATCAGAAGGGTGGGAGCAGTAGTAAAGGAACAACCAAAAACTTCACTCCAAACAAGCAGAGCTCCTCAACGGAGGTGTTTGAACATTAAAACAGCGGCCTGCAATGCTTTGCGTCCGAAGGAAGCATCCGAAGATGCAGCTACATCAACCTTATAAAATTTTGAAAAAGGTATGAACGGACGACCAGGTCGCCGCTTTGCACACTTGTGCAACCGACGCTTGATGTCGGAAAGCCCAGGAAGCACCAATTGCCTTGGTGGAATGCGCCGCAACCGGAAAGGGAGACGCCCGCCCCTTAAGGGCACCTAAAGACGGTGGCAGACGATACCGCTCGGCCCTATTTTGGACCAGAGACAGACTTCCGAATGGAAACAGTAGCAGACAGGTACACCCGTAAGGCTTGTACCCATCTTAATGTATGAAGCGCAAACTCTCAGGGATGCGATGGGTGAGGACACAAGGACGGAAGAACAATGTCCTCAAAAGGTGAAAGGCCGAGACCATCTTTTCAAAAGAAGGACGGTCGTGGGCGCAACACCGCCATATCCTTATGGAGGACCAAGTAAGGCGACTTGCAGGACAAGGCCGCCAACTCAGACACCCGTCTAACCGAAGCAATGGCCACTAAGAAGGCCACCTTCTGGGACAAGGTCAAGAGAGGAATCTCTCTCATATTCTCAAAGGAATGTTCTTGGAGAACCGAGATGCATCAAATTCAGATCCCAAGTAGGGAGATGAGGCTTGACAGGGGGGATCACATGACGAACCCCCTGCACAAAAGGTGCTAATCTAGGAATGGCCCGGTAGTAGTCGTTGAAAAAGATAGCCCGGGCCGAAATCCGACCCTCAACGGTATGCAAGGCCAGCTTTTGGGTCACACCACACTGTAAGAACAGCAAAATCCTGGGAACGGAATATGTCCGAGGATGCCACTGAAGTTCCGCGCACATAGCGATGTAAACCTTCCAGGTACTGTGATTTATCTTTCTGGAGGAAGATTCCTGTGCCAACAACATAGAAGAGATGACCGAATCCGAGAGAACTCGGTCCTTCAGCACCTGGCTTTAAACAGCCATGCCATTAAAGCCAAGGACTGTAAAGCAGGATTAAGTATGGGATCATGAGACAGAAGGTCCACCCCAATAGGCAGTCGCCAAGGAACGTCTGCGACTAGCCGAAGTAGATTGGCGTACCAATGTTCCGGAGCAATGAGGATCACCGGAATGGCCTCAGCCCCTACTCTGCGAAGCAGGCGAGGCAACAACAGTAGCGGAGGGTAAGCATATATCAGGCGATACTGCCCCCACAGGCTTCCAACTCGTCTGACGTGTCTGCCCAGGGGTCCCTTGACCTGGCCACGATCTTGCCACCTTGCGAGTGAGTCGATAGGCCATAAGGTCCATATCCGGTGCCCCACCTCCGGTAAAGGAGGTGGAACACCTCCGGATGCAAGGACCCTTCCCCTGCAATGCACACGGTCGACAGGACCGTCTTGCAGCGAGATGTATGAAAGTCCCAAAGAGACTCCGCAATGTATCGGAGAAGAGAGGCCCCGGTGTACAGGGTGCCTCAACTGTTGGCCAATAAAAGGCAACTTGACAGAGCTTCCCTAGAAACTCGGTCAGAGGACCAGTACCTCAGCCTCCACAGGTGGCGCAAACCCACCCCGGGCACAGAGACCCTGAAGGCTAAAGCAGTTGCAGTGCACCTGCTAGTCGACTGATAGATGAAGCAGAGGCTTTTGCCCAGTCATTGAGCTACAGAAACGCCAGAGACGCAGCCACTAACGGGCGTAACACTAACCTCAGCCTGGCAAACACAGCCCAAGCCAGCGCTTTTGATCACCACTGAAAGCAGGTGGAAAGTGGTACCCCTGAAACCAGGGATCCTTATGACAATGCTCCATCCAGCAGCTACCCATAGATAAGTGCTGATTGTACAAACACATAGTTTATACTATGTATTGCGTCAAACGCACAAATATAGTGTGGGAGGAAACCCACCCAGCCACAAAGAGCATAATACAACCACATACGGCGTATGTAGTTTAGTATGTGTGGATAAACCTATTAAACATGTTTGTACTGTGCCAGCGACGAAGGCGCGCACATCATCGGGGCTTAGACGTAAACCAGCCACGCAGATTGCGTACACAACCGTGTAGGTATGTTAGCCTGCGAATAAACAAATTGCACGTTTATACTGTGCATAGCACTGAAATGGCGCACACCATTGGAGCGCGGGGGAGAAACCGGAGCACCCGGATGAAACCCACGCAGACTGCATACGCATACCGTGTAGGTATTATAGTATGTGTGCTAAACATTTTGCACAAGCCTATGTGTGCATAACACCGAAGGCGCGCACATCGTTGGCGCATGGGAGGAACCGAAGTACCCCACGCATACCCAGAGAATGCAATACCTACAACTACTGTGAATGTATTTAGTATTGTGTATAAACATAATGTGTATGTTTACACCGTGTATTGCACCAAAGGCACGCATGTCATGTAGCGTGGCCGGAAACCCGGAGGAAACCCACGCAGACTGCACAGACATACCAGGTAGGTATGTTAGTATGTGGATATCAAATCACACAAATTTAGGCTGTGAATAGCACCAAAGCGCCCATACCAATGGAGTGTGGGAGGGAACCGGAGTACCCGGAGGAAACCCACACAGACTGCATACACATACCGTGTAGGTATTATAGCATGCGTGATAAAGATTGAACATGTTTAACTGCACAGAGGGCCAAAAGGCGCACATACCGTCAACGCGTGGGAGGAAACCGGAACACCCGGAAGAACCCAACGCAGACAGCACACAGATACAGTATAGGAATGATAGCATGTGAATAAACATATTGCACATGTTTATGCTGTGCATTTCCATTGGAGCGTGGGGGGAAACCGGAGTACCAGGAGGAACCCCACGTAAAACAGTATACCCATACTGTAATTATGTATAATATGTGAAATAAACATATTGAACAGGTCTATACTGTGCAGAGAGCCGAAGCGCACATACCATGAGAGCGCGGGAGAACACCGGAGCCCCCGGCGGAAACCCTCGCTGACCCAGAGAGTATAATACGTACATATACTGTGAATGTATCTAGAGTCGTGCATAAACATATTTTGTACGTTTATATCATGTATGGCACTGAAACACAGCATTGGAACGTGGGGGGACACCCACGCAGACAGAGAGACCAATAACACATACATACACTGTGAATGTATGCAGTGTAGAGGTATGGGATGAGTTTAAATTATGGCGCACAGGCGCATAATCTTCTCTGTATCATTCCAACCTGCTTGACTGTGCTGCCGAAGCAGCATGCAGGTAACAGGTAACCTCTGATCCTCAGACCGTGTGTCTGTCAGAGCTCAGAGCGTTCCCCAGGAAATGGCGGGAAACCACAGGTGCAGAGACCCTGTTGTTGCCTCAGGACATCACACAGAAGGCTCACAGGGACTAGAGACATAAATGAATAAAGTACCCCCCCCCCCCCACCATGCTGCACCGACCAGGGGGAGGGAAACACTGTGTACCACTGTATCATCCATGCTGCTCTCGACGCAGCGTGTGAGGAAAAAACAGTGAGGAAGCTGTGTAAAAGAAAGGCCTGAAGGAACCAAGGGAAACAGCGTCCACCTGAAGTACCACAGCCCCCAGCTTGAGAGTGTTTCTCACATCATCAATGAGTTCACTTACAAGCTCCCTGTCATTCACTGACTCAGAACTGGAGTCTTCCTCACAAGGGAATGTCCTGTTCATAAACATTAAAATATTCAGAGCTAGGGTCCTGAGCAGAGTAGCTAGGCCCATATCTGAATCAGAGCACTCCTTCACTTAAGATTTTTGTGGGGAGAGGGGGCTTATAGCTCCCTTAGCTCGCACACCGCTTCCATTCTGACAAGGAATGATTCCAGGACAGCCGACAACTGGTCCATAAGGACCGCAGGTACAGGAAACATATGAACATGTTTAACTGTGCAGCACTGCCAGTTGCCCCAGGCAAGTGTGGAGAAGCAGGTGTATCAGACTCCATATCGCCACCCTCTGAGACCTTATACACTACTACAGTGAATATACAGTCCACCCACTGGCTACGCTGAGGCTGAGGAGGGGATACCCTGAGGACTCACCAACCCTTAAGGACCGCTCAGTCCTGCTGAAGAAACCACGCTGTGAGCCTGAGGAAAGTGAAGAATCTGTGAGGAGATTTGCGCCGCAGTGCTGCCGCTAGAGGCCGAAACCGAAAGTATATGCGCGGCGGCTAAAAGAAAACGGCTGCCGGCCGCAGCTATAACTGCGCCATTGAACCACGCCAAGATGGCAGCCGAGCTCGAAATTCAAAGGCAAACAGCGATAATGGCGCATGCAATAATCACCTCACACACCAGGAAAACTGCCCCTCACCCCAGAGCCCACTACAGACATGAGCGCCCAGCCAGGCCAGAGTGACCCCCAAGCACCCCCACAGCACGGGTGAGCTGGGAGAAGCACTGAAGGGTGGCAGGAGCCACTATGATTGCTTTTACATTGCAGGGAATCGCCTGCATAACCACTTTAGCCCCGGAAGAATTGGCTGCTCAATTAACAAGCCCTTTTTTTTGCGATATGGCACTGTGTCGCTTTAACTGACAATTGCGTGGCCGTGCAATGCTGTACCCAAACAAAATTGACGTCCTTTTTCTTCCCACAAATAAAGCTTTCTTTTGATGGTATTTGATTCATTCTCCAGCTCCCCGATTGCACGGGTGAGCTGGGAGAAGCACTAAAGGGTGGCGGGAGCCACTATGATTGCTTTTACATTGCAGGGAATCGCCTGCTTAACCACTTCAGTTTTTATTTTTTTGCGCTATAAACAAAAAAGCGACAATTTAAAAAAAAAAAAAAAACACAATATTTTGTACTTTGCTGTAATAAATAGCCCCATTAATTTTTTTTTAAAACACAAATTTTTTTCTCAGTTTAGGCCGATATGTATTCTACATATTTTTGGTAATAGAAAATAATAAGCTGCGCTGAATGAATGATGAGTCAAAAGTAAATAACATGCGAGTGCATTATACACACACAAAAAAGTGAATTCTCTAAATGTCCAATGGCACCAATATGTTACTAAGGAAGTATCCCACAAGATGCAAAAGTTCAAAAGTGACAGTTCAAACGATGGTTCCTCTACCCTGTGATCCGTAGTGACATAAACCACAACACCCAAGAAGATGTGATACGGTAGGACAGGAAAGATCCTCCACCAATGATAATACTGCTGCTTACCAGCTTGCTAGATCTCTTGTTAAGGAGATCGCATGCGCCTGTGGCTTATTCCCCAGCCCCGGGTCTCTGTTCTTGGATAGCAAGATGTCCCCAGTATCACTGCTCCAGGAATCCTCAGTGTGAATGGTAATCAATCATTCCCCATGAAAGGATAGAAAGGCTTCCATAGTGTAACTCTTTAAAACCATTTATTAATTAAAAGCAACAATATTGCACTTACAATTTTGCCGTGGGTATATTAGCGTCTCAAAATAGTACTCAAGCCGGCTGGCGCTCAATCGCTGCCCGTTGCTTCCGGGACTAGCATGGTTCGCGGTGACGTCAGCATGCCGTCCCTCCATGCTGACGTCACAGCAAACCACGCTAGTCCCGGAAGCAACGGGCAGCGATCGAGAGCCGGCTGGCTCGAGTACTATTTTGAGACGCTAATATACCCACGGCAAAATTGTAAGTGCAATATTGTTGCTTTTAATTAATAAATGGTTTTAAAGAGTTACACTATGGAAGCCTTTCTATCCTTTCATGGGGAATGATTGATTACCATTCACACTGAGGATTCCTTGAGCAGTGAATTAACTTTTTTGTGTGTCTAATGCACTGTTATTACTCACGTGTCATTTACTTTTGACTCATCATTCATTCAGCGCAGCTTATTATTTTCCAGTTTGTTGATAGTGTGCGTCTCACATAAAAGTTGCAGCAGTTATTTTATAATCCGTTATCACTCTAATGAGCGACTTACGGACAGCGCAGTAAATAATTAACATATTTTTGGTAATACAAAACAAAAACAAAACAAAAACCCCCAATACAATAAGTGTATATTGATTGGTTTGCGCAAAAAGCTATAGCGTCTACATAATATGGGATAGATTTATGTATTTTTATCATTTTTTTACTAGTAATGGCGGCGATCTGCAATTTCTTTTTTATTGGGACTGCGACATTATGGCAGACATATCTGACACATTTTTGGGGCGATTGGCATCTAAACAGCTATAAAAATGCACTGATTACTGTATAAATGTCACTGGCAGGGAAGGGGTTAAGTGTGTTCCCTATGTGTGTGTTCTAACTGTGGGCGATGGGACTGACTATAGAAGATGAGAGATCGTGGTTCCCAGCTCGTAGGAACTGACAATCTCTCTCCTCACAGAACTGGGATGTGTGTTTAAACACGTCCTTGTTCTGCCTCTCGTGCCCCCAATCGCGCACCCCCCCTGTACAGCGTGCGCGCGTCTGCCATCACGCTTAAAGGGACCGACATACAGCTTCGATGGTTCGCGCTGACCTGCCACCATATGACGGCGGCTGGTCGGCAAGCAGTAAAAAAAAAAATAAAAAAACCTACGTTAGACTTCTATTTCTACGAACCTTCCAGGACGGCACACCTGAGAGATGAGGGCTCCTTCCTACAGGAAACACAATTAATTTACAGCTTGTTATAAGTCCCCACCCTTCCCCTTGATCCCCAGTATGAAATAAAGTAATCCCGAACTGGTTCACAAGGGACATAGCTCCGTACTTACCACCTAGCGTTTAGCTCATTTTTCCCCTCCACATAGGGCGGGAGGTAGGCCTGCCGTCCTGGACGGTTCGTAGAAATACCGTTACCGGTAAGTCCAACGTAGGTTTTCTCCCATCACCTTCCAGGACGGCACACCTGAGAGGATAATCAAGTAACCACAGGCCTACCTTCAGGGTGGGACCACAGCTTGTAGGACCTTCCGGCCGAAGGCCAAGTCTTGCTGTGACAACACTTCCACACGATAGTGCTTCAGGAACGTATGTTGACTGGACCAGGTGGCCGCGCTGCGAATTTTGTTCACAGGAGGCCCCTGCTTTTTCAGCCCAGGAAGCTGCTAGTGATCTGGTTGAATGAGCTTTGACTTTAGCTGGTGCTTGCTTCCCAGAGCATTTATAAGCTCTAGAAATAGCTTCTCTGATCCATCTGGAAACTGAGGCTTTAGAGGCCTGATGTCCCTTCCTGGGTCCAGTGTACAAAATGAGTAGATGACTAGATCTCCTAAAACTTTTTGTTCTTTCTAGATAGGTAAGGAGACACCTTCTTACATCAAGACAATTAAATTTATTTTCTTTCTCATTTTTTGGTTTATCACAAAAGGACGGCAATATTATGTCTTGCGTCCTATGAAATAAGGATGCCACTTTTGGTAGATACAAAGGATCTACTCTGGAGGGCAACTCTGTCTGGCTGTACCAGTAGAAATGGTTCCTTCATGGACAGTCCCTGCAAATCCCCTACCCCCTGGCTGTAGTAATAGCTAACAAAAATGCTATTTTTAAAGTTAGAAACTTAAAGGGAACCTCTTCTATAGGTTCAAATGGGTGTTTAGATAACGCCTCTAACACCGTAGTCAAGTCCCAAGGTGGAAAACTACCTTTAAAAGGACCGGGGAAACTCTTTCCCTTGCTAACAGAAAACGCTTAATGAGGTGCTCTTTTGCCAGTCTTTTCTCAAGATAGACTGAGAGGGCCGCTATTTTAACCCGAAGGGTACTGACTACTGTTAGGTCTGTCTACTCCGTCTTGGAGGAACTCCAGGATAACCGGACCAGAAGTGGAGGTCATCTATCTTTCTTTACCCCAGGAGCAGAAAGTCTTCCAAACTTTTAAGTACATTTTTTTAGTTACTAGTTTTCTACTCAGGAGGGTACCTATTACTTTCTCTGAGCAGCCTTTCAAGATCTGGCGCTCAGTAACCAGGCCGTCAACTGGAAAAATGCCGGTTTCGTGTGTAGTACTGGCCCCTGTCTGAGAAGATCTGTCCTGTACGGGAGCTTCAATGGTTCCGCTATTGCCATGCATCTCAGGCTTGCAAACCAAGCTCTCATTGGCCACCAGGGTGCCATCAGGAGGATCTGATCTGGAGATCTGCTGAGGTTCTGAAGGACCCGTGGAATCAAGGCCAAGGGCGGGAAGGCGTATGCCAGCCTGTAATTCCAGGTCTGAGTCAGTGCATCTAGACCTTCCGATTCCTTCTCTTGGGAAATTGAGAAATATATTTTTACTTTCCTGTTTTGCCGATTGGCAAAATAGGTCTATTTCCGGATTTCCAAAGCACTGTACTAGGTTTTGAAATATCTCAGGATTTAGTTCCCAATCCCCTTGCCTTATCGCCTGACGGCTGAGGAAGTCTGCCTCGATATTGCTTATCCCCTTAATGTGGATGGCGGAAATGGAGAGAACCGTTCCCTCTGCCCAATCCAGAATCTCTTTGGATAGTTCCAACAGGGGTCTGGATCTGGTGCCTCCCTGGTGACTCAGGTAGGCTACCACCGTGGCGTTGTCGGAGCTTACTTGAACCTCCTTTGCCCGTGATGTTTTTCTGAAAGGCTTTTAGGGCTTCCCCTACTGCTTTGAGCTCCCTGTAGTTGAATGACATCCAACTTAGCGAGTTGTTCCATTGCCCCTGGGCTACTTCCTTTCCTAGGTGGGCTCCCCACCCCCAGGAACTGGCATCGGTGGTAACCTTTACCGGATTCCACTGGGCCCAAGGTCTGCCTCCTTTCAGGTTCTTGGGAATTGTCCACCACTCCAAGGAGGACAGGACCTGAGGGGTTAGCAGTATCTCCTGATCCAAGGACTCCTCCTTTTTGTCCCATGAGGACAGAAAGAAGAAATGGAGCGTGAGTTGTGCCCAGACTATTGCTGGTATACTTGCTGACATCAGGCCTAGGGTTCTTAATGCTTCCCTTCTGGAATCCAATGGGGTCTTTAGCAGATCCCCTACTGACAAAGTTAGTTTTGTCACTTTGTCTTCTAGTAAGAAGAGCTTCTGCAGCCTGGTGTCCACAATGTAGCCCAGAAAGGTCTTGACCTGTTCTGGTTCGAGGGAGGATTTTTCTGTATTGACTATCCAACCCAGGCTTTCCAGGACTGAAATTGCTTTGTTGGTATCTAACCTGACCTCGGGGGCAGTTTGTCCGGAGATCAGTAGATCGTCCAGGTAAGGTATTAGAGATATACCCTGGAGATGTAGAAAGGCTACTACCTCTGATAGGATTTTTGTAAAAATCCCTGGACTGGCTGTTAGCCCGAATGGGAGGGCTTTGAATTGCCAGTGAAAAATCTCTCCTTTGACTACTACCGCGAACCTCAAGTATGCCTGATGTTCCACGTGAATTGGCACGTGCAGGTAGGCATCCCTGAGGTCCAAGGTTGTCATGAAGGCTTCTTTCATGAGGTTTTTGCGTACCGAGTAGATATTCTCCATAGTAAACTTTTTGTATTCCAGATACCTGTTCAGGTTTCTTAAGTTTACTATTAGCCGGTACTTCCCTGATGGTTTGCGAACAACAAATAGGTGGGAATAGAATCCTTGATATTGTTCTTTTGGTACTGGTACCAACACCTGCTGTTGTACCAATTCCTGGATACCTTTAAGAAGGGCAGATCTCTTTAAGGCATCCCTGGGGGGGATGTGTCAGAGTAATCATATAGAGGGGGGCTTTGTCAGAAATTCCAACCGATACATTTGCCAGATCCTGCGAGAAAGTTATGAAATCTTTTCCCAATGAGGAACAAAATGGGACAGTCGACCCCCTACTCTGATCTTGGCGTCACTTTGACTCTTTGGTACCAACTTTGGGGGAGGTAAACAGAAGATTATTCTTTTGCTTTCCCCTGCCAAAGCCCCCGCGTTTGTTGGGTTCCTTTTTGGTTCTATACTGTTGTTGCCCCGGGGGGCCTCGAAAAAATAGGATTTTTATAACAGCTTACCTGTAAAATCCTTTTCTTGGAGTACATCACGGGACACAGAGCGACATAGTCATTACTAATGGGTTATATACCGTATTTATCGGCATATAACACGCACTTTTTTCCCCTTAAAATCAGGGGGAAATCGTGGGTGCGTGTTATACGCCGATACTCCGAATTCCCCTGCTGAAAATGAGCGAGAGGAGCGAGCGGAGCCGAAGCCGAAGTACAATCGGCTTTACTCGGCTCCTCTCGCAGTCCCGCCCATCTCTGACTGCGCCGCTGACGGAGAAAGCCGAGTGTACTTCGCCTAGTCTCGGCTCCTCTCGCAGTCCTGCCTGTGACTGTGAGCAGACACGAGTCTAGGCGAAGTACACTCGGCTTTCTCCGTCAGCGGCGCAGTCAGTGGAGATGGGCGGAACTGCGAGAGGAGCCGAGTCCAGCCGAAGTACACTCGGCCCCGCTCGCTCCTCTCCACAGAAATCGGCGCCAAATTTTAAAAACCGCCACGACTGACACGATCGCAAAGGCACTGGGCACGGCTGCAGATGGACAGATGAACACTGGGCACGGCTGCAGATGGACAGATGGACACTGGGCACGGCTGCAGATGGACAGATGGACACTGGGCACGGCTGCAGATGGACAGATGGACACTGGGCACGGCTGCAGATGGACAGATGGACACTGGGCAAGGCTGCAGATGGACAGATGGACACTGGGCACGGCTGCAGATGGACAGATGGACACTGGGCACGGCTGCAGATGGACAGATGGACACTGGGCAAGGCTGCAGATGGACACTGGGCAAGGCTGCATGCTGCATTTAAATGTAAGTTTTTTTTTTTTTTTTTTTTTTTTCTTGAATTTCCCTGCTAAAAGTTTTTTTCCTTTAAATTCCCTCCTAAACTTGGGGTGCGTGTTATACGCCGGTGCGTGTTATACGCCGATAAATACGGTAGATACCTTCAGGTGCTGGCACTGGCAACTTCCAAACCGGAAGTACCCTCCCCTATATAAGCCCCTCCCATCCGGGAGCACCTCAGTTTTGTAGCAAAGCAATAAGTGTCCCCAAAGAGGGGCGGGAGCTCTGTGTCCCGTGATGTACTCCAAGAAAAGGATTTTACAGGTAAGCTGTTATAAAAATCCTATTTTCTTTCTCGTACATCACGGGACACAGAGCGACATAGTCATTACTAATGGGATGTCCTAAAGCAATGCCAAATGAGGGGGGGGATACACCATATATAAGCTGAGCGCTATCAGACATGAGGATCTTTTGCGGCCTGCAACACACTGCGCCCAAAGGCGACATCCTCCTGACTTCTAACGTCCACCTGGTAGAACCTAGTAAACGTGTGTACTGAAGACCATGTTGCGGCCTTACAGATTTGAGCCAGGGAGGCCTGGTGATGCACTGCCCATGAAGTTCCAACTGCTCTCGTGGAGTGCGCTCTAACTTTGAACGGAGGCGGTCTCCTTCTCAAGCCATAAGCTTGCATAATGACCTGTCGAATCCACTTGGCTAAAGTAGATTTTGACGCTGCCTGACCCTTTCTGGGGCCTTCCGGCAGTATAAACAAAGTATCCGTTCTGCGAATCTGAGCAGTGGCTTTTAAATAAGCTTTAACTGCTCTTACTACATCCAAAGAATGAAATAACTTTTCCTCTACCGAAGTAGGTTTGGGGAAAAAAGAAGGAAGAACCACATCTTGGTTCAAATGAAACCTCGATACCACCTTAGGAAGAAAGGCTGGATGAGGACATAACACTACTTTGTCCTTATGGATAACCAGATATGGCTCTTTACAGGACATAGCTGCTAATTCCGACACTCTTTTAGCCGAACAAATGGCTACTAGAAAAATCAATTTCCTGGTGAGAAGCACCAAGGAAATATGCTGTAATGGTTCAAATGGTTGTTTCTGTAAAACCGACAGAACCAAGTTTAGATCCCATGGACATATGGGAATATTAACCGGAGGACTAATACGCATCACTCCTTGTATAAAGGCTTTGACTAGTGAATGCGAAGCCAAGGGCCTTTGAAAAAATATTGACAAGGCCGAAATCTGACCCTTGATAGTACTCAAGGCAAGCTTCCTATCTACAGCCCATTGTAGGAAGTCCAGAATCCTTCCTATTACGTATTTACGTGGATGCCATTTCTTGGCCTCACACCAGGCGATGTACGCCTTCCAGATTCTATAGTAGATCTGCCTGGATACCGGCTTCCTGGCATTGATCATGGTAGATACCACAGCATTAGAGAGCCCTCTCTTTTTTAGAATGTGGGCTTCAATAGCCAGGCCGTCAAACCTAGGGCTGGTAAGGAAGGGTGGTATATCGGTCCTTGCGAAAGCAGGTCCGGACGACGTGGAAGAGTCCAAGGACTCCCCACTGAAATTTTACAATCTCCGCGTACCACGCTCTTCGGGGCCACGCTGGAGCCACCGGAATCACTGGTTTCTTTTCTACCCTGATTCTGCGGAGTAATCGAGGTAACCATTGTGGCGGTGTGAATGCATATATCAGCTTGAACTGATCCCAAGGGAACACTAGGGCATCCGAGCCGCAAGCTAGGGGATCCCTTGTCCGAGAGACAAACCTGTCCCCCTTTGTGTTGAATCTGGATGCTAGAAGATCTACATCCGATGTTCCCCACCGCTGACATATTGTCCAGAAAACCTCGGGGTGAAGAGACCCTTCCTCTGGGCCTAATTGCTGGTGACTTATAAAGTCCGCCTTCCAATTCTCCACTCCTGGAATGAATACCGCAGATATGGCTGGGACATATTTTTCTCCCCATTTCAGGATGTAATTTACTTCCCTCTGGGCTGCACGACTCCTGGTGCCCCCCTGATGATTGATATATGCCACTGCTGTGGCATTGTCTGATTGAATTCTGACAGGGGACCCTTGGAGTTTGGATGTCCATGCTACTAGGGCATACCGGGCTGCTCGTATCTCTAAGAGATTGATGGGCAGGGCCTTTTCTGCATCCGACCATCTGCCCTGGAGAGACTATTGCTCCAGTACTGCTCCCCAGCCTATAAGGCTGGCATCTGTAGTGACCACCTTCCAAGAAATCGGACTGAAGGATTTCCTTTTTTCCAGATTCTGGGGAACCAACCACCAACGGAGGCTCTTGCGAACGGAAGGGGACAAGGACATTGTAAGTCTAGGGCCTGAACTTTTTTGTTCCAGGCTGACAGTATGGCCCCTTGCAAATTCCTTGAATGGAATTGACCGTAGGGTACTGCTTCGAATGATGCCACCATTTTTCCCAGCAGCCTCATATACAGGCGTATGGACGGCTGGCTTTTTTGTACCCACTAAGTGGATCAAATCTTTCAAAGACAACACCTTTCCTCGAGGCAAGAATATTTTTCTCTGGCCTGAATCCAACCTTAGCCCCAAGTATTCCAGACTTTTGACTGGTTTTTAGGGCTGACTTGTCTCGGTTGATAATCCAACCGTGAGATTCCAGATACTTGATTGTCTTGTGAACGACCACGTCTAGTTTTTTCACTGAGTGGTCTATCAGCAATAAGTCATCCAGATATGCCATTATCATTACACCTTGTGTTCTTAGATTGGCCAATAAAGGGCCAGAATTTTTGTAAACACTCGTGGTGCTGTGGCCAAACCGAAGGGTAAGGCTCTGAACTGAAAATGGCGCTCTTCTACTGCAAAGCGTAGAAATTTTTGGTGGACTGGAAAGATGGGAATGTGCAAATAAGCATCTTTGATGTCGATCGCGGCTAACCAATCCTCCCCTTGTAGGGCAGTGGCCACCGATCGGATCGACTCCATCGGAAAGTCCTGATATACAGGAATTTGTATAGCCCTTTTAGAATTAATATGGGCCTCCCGTCCGCGTTTGCTTCGGGACTGTAAAGAGGTTTGAGTAAAACCCGAACCCTCATTCTTCCAGGGGAACCTCCATAATTACTCCTTGGAGCAATAGTTGTTCTAGTGCCAACAGGAGGGACTCTCTCTTCCGGGGATCCCTTGGCACGTTTGACCTCAAAAATGGGAAGGAGGAGAGTCTTTTAACTCCAAACTGTATCCCAAACCTACTGCGGAGAGCACCTATCTGTCTTGATCGTGTCCCGCCAGGTCTCTTGCGAACAACTGGAGTCCTCCCCCCACCCGACTGAGTGGGGGCTTCAATGAATTTAACTTTGGGGGAGGTTTTGTACCTCCCCTGACCCAGGGTTTCTCATTACCCTGCTACTGTCCCTGTTTTTTACCCCCGGGATTTGACCGAGGAGGCCGTCGGAACTGTTACACAGCCGATGGCCCAGGGACTGGAGAAGCAGGCCTCTCAAAGAGGGACCTCTAACTCTGTTTTTAAACGGCAAGAGCGTATTTTTACCGCTGGAAATTTTCTGGATATATTTGTCCAGGTTTTCCCTGAATAAGCGTTCACCATGAAACGGGACGCTAACCAGCCATTTTTTACAGGGAGCTTCAGCAGACCAGTTTTTGAGCCATAGGAGCCTACGCATATGTACTATAGACAGCGTAAGGCGGGAGGCCTGATGGACTGAATCCTCTATGGCGTCAACCGCAAAGCCTAAGGCTCTAGGTAGATCAGCTAGGGCAAAGCCTGCTGATCTGTCAAGTCCCTCAAGACTTGTTTCAACTGATCCTTCACTGCTTAGCAGACCCCAATAGCTGCTACTGCTGGTTGTATCACCAAGCAGATTTTCATAAGGACTCCAATCTTTTATCTATTGGGTTCTTGAACATTTGGACATTATCCACTGGACATGTCAGTGATTTATACATACAAGAGATGGCTGCGTCCACTGTAGGGACCTTCCATTTTTTTTTTTTTTGATGAACTTATCCTCCATGGGATAGACCACCGGAAATCTCTTGGGGGAATAAATATTTTCTCAGGACGTTCCCAATCCTGGTAAATGAGCCCTTTCAGTAAAGGGTGAAGTGGAAAAGAACAAACAGTCTGGGGGCTTCCAGCGACCCCAACGAGGATACAGTAGTGGTTGATGGTTCCGCAAGGTGCATTTTTAAATGCTGATCGGACCATGTTAGTCAGAGACTGAACCCATAATCTTTCAGCTTGAGATGCTGAGAAAAGGTTCCCCCACTGTTGATTCCTCTATAACAGAATCAACCTCATCCTGATCCCCTTCAGGCAGGTCGATCCCTGTATGGGACTGTTGCTCTGCTAACAGGCACTCTGAAGGAGGAGACGGAGATCGGGCGTGCTTTCCCTGACAGGGAGGCAGCCTCTCTAATCCTCCCAGAGCTGAGGAAAAAACCTCCTCTGTTACATACACAGGAGCAGGTGAACTGAGGACAGCCACAGTACCAAGTACCCCTGCGGGGTCTCTACGGTCACTTACCTCTGAACTTCAGGGGAGACTGGTGCAGCAGAAGTATGCCCAAGATCCTCCGAGCCCGATGAGACCCCCTTCGCTTCCTGGAAGATTCAGTTCCGGAGCTTCTGGACGGCATATTCCTAAGCCTAAAGCTGAGGTATTCCAGCCGTAATACACCACTTTTACTGAGAATAGTCTAGCACAATTGCTGCTATATCACAGTTGGTGTCTACTAATGTGCCTTTCTAGGGGATGCCTGTATCAACCGCTTGCTGTATGCCTTTAAATGTTGCCAGCTCTGTCTCTGTACTTCATAGCCAGCTCACTACAATATTGTGTTTTTTTTAAACTGCTGGGACGCCCGCACATGCGCAGAAGCGCTGCGCACAGAGCGTCATCCCCCAGGCTCCGCCCCCTTTCCCGGCTCACCTCTATATATAGAGGCGCGTGCACGCGCGCGGCCACGTGCGCCTTCGGCGCTAATTTCAAAATATGGTAACAAGGGACAGGAGCCAGGGCCCCTCTTTGCCGCAGGCCGAGGGATGGACGAGCACTGCAACATGGCAGAGGAAGCAGTTTCCTATAAGAGAACTCACCATCTGCCTGGACTTTGCTCTGCTGAGAAGAAGCTAGTCCACATGACAAGAAAACATTCCACAGCGGCCTCTAGTGGACAAACACAGGTACCGCAGTCTAATATATTAAATATATATAAAAAAAAAAAAAATTTTTCCTTGACCACCATTAAAAATTATTACATTTTTTTAGTAGTTACAGGCATGCACAGCATTTTGCGGGAATACCATTAGGTAACAGACAGAAAGACAAATTAGGCTTGGGGGTCCCCCAATAGAACCAAGTTCCTGGGGGCCACCACTTACCTGTTCCCCGCCGCAGGACTTTGTTTGGTCCACAAAAGCCCAAACTTCACCTATCACGGCAGGCATTGTAATCAAACCTTCAGGGACCGGGTTCCCAAGGATTCCACTCCCCTGGACCTGTATAGCACCCTGCACAGAAAACATCTTGGTCGTGGGTATGACCAGAGCTCTGGATCCCAGGGTCCAGCTCTCCTAAGAGAAGCATTACAGGCAAAACCTTGCTCTTCTCTGCAAGGCCCGGGTACCGACCGTTTAGCTATGAAGCTTTTTTGGTCGGATCCGGAATAGCTTACTGAGGCCCAAAAGAACCTGTACGCAAGCTCAGTGAAAAACACATGTTTCTTCTTGGCCAACACCTTAGACACTGGCAAAAAACTGAGGTGCTCCCGGATGGGAGGGGCTTATATAGGGGAGGGTACTTCCGGTTTGGAAGTTGCCAGTGCCAGCACCTGAAGGTATCTATATAACCCATTAGTAATGACTATGTCGCTCTGTGTCCCGTGATGTACGAGAAAGAAAATCTTTTACATTTTTCTTTGGGTTTTACTGGAAACTTTTTACCCTTTTCAGATGACCTTGACAGCACATCGTCTAGGCCCTGTCCAAACAACAGTAAACCTTGAAAGGGAAGGCCACATAGTTTACCTTTGGATGTTATATCTCCTTCCCAAGCCTTAATCCAGACAGCTCTCCTAGCTGAATTGATTAAAGCTGCCGTTTTAGCTGAAGCTCTTGCGGACTCAATAGCAGCATCTGCGAGATAAGCAACAGCTTTGCCTATGACTGTCAGGGAATCAATGACATCCTCCGATTCGGTTCCCTGGGATATGTGCTTAGTAAGCTTTTCCATCCAGGAATCTGTATTCCTGGCTACGCAGGCTGCCGCTAAGGCTGGACCCATGGCTGATGTGTTAGCCTCCCAGGCCTTCCTAAGAAGGGATTCTGCTCTGCGGTCCATTAGATCTTGAATACTGCGCCTGTGTCCTCAAAGGAGAGATCAGACAATTTAGTAACTTGAGACAAAGATGCATCCAATTTACAATTTAGGGAGCTTAAAAAAATGTCTCTTCGTCAGTCTGGTCAAAGGGGAATCTCCTTTTCCAGGTCTTTTGTCTGACAATCCTTCTCTCAGGCTCCTCCCATTCCTGTAAGGCTAAAGCCTCGTACACACGACCGGTTTTCTCGTACAAAAACGACAAGAAAACTGCAGAGAGAGCTTTCTTGTCGAGAAAACCGTTCGTGTGTATGGTTTTTCGCCGAGAAAACTGCCGTGAATCTCGACGAAAAAATAGAGAACCTGCTCTCTTTTTTCTCGTCAGGATTCTGGATTTTCTCGTCGTGTTTCTCGTCGACCTGTTTTGCAACGAGAAAAACGTTTGTGTGTATGCTTTTACGAGTCTTCAAAAAGCGAGCATGCTCAGAATCAAGTATGAGACAGGAGCGCTTCTTCTGGTAAAACAAGCCTTCGCAATGGAGATTGTACATTCGTCCCGCTGTAAATTATTGCATCGTTTAAATGTTGCGCATTGAAATCTTCTTTAGAATGTTACAATAATGAAAAATAAAGAACTTGTTTTGCTGCTGATATTCACACAGAGTTCTGACCAACTATTTTAAACCTTTTTCATGCTGATCTCATGAATATTTAGCTGTATTATATCGTGCAAGATCTCCTTAATAATTATATTATTTTAATTTTTAATTCAGATCTTCATTTTAAATGCTTCTTTATTTTATAGTGATCTCCATGATTTGATTTTTTATTTTTGTTGTGTCAAGTTTACCCCTTATTTTTTTTTTTTTTCAGACCTTCAAGGAGATTTTTTTGCGTTATCTGTCCCTTTTATTTTATTTGTTAAAATGTATCTGCCTACTCCAAAGCTAAATTTATAATTATTATAAAAAACACATAGTCAAGTATTAACTGTAAAAATAAAAAACATTTATTCATGTATCTAACAAAATAAATAGAAAGCAGCACTGGAGAACCTGCTGCCATTTGTGCATCCATGGGACCCCAGAGCACACATCAACCCTGTGTGGCCCATAAAACTGGGAGCTTGAGAAGCACAACAGTTGTGAGCACAATCTGATCCTGGACTCCCAGAGGTCAGGAACAGCAGCAGGTGATATACATGTCCCAAGTCTGTGGTACTACAACAGGCTGCCTTCTGTCAGACCACATTGAAGCAAGGCCATCACTTCCTGGTCTTCTTGGCAGCCTTCCTTCTGCGTGTGGCTGGAGGCTGTGCCACTGGAGGTGTACTCGTGTCAGGAGGAGGAGAAGGAGGTGGAGGAGAAGGAGGTTGAGATAGCTGGGCGACCTCACATATGGCCGTATTGGGGGTAATTCTCTCCATCACCCCCTTGTTCAGCAAGGTGATGAGCAGGGGCTCGCATAGGAGGCGTTACTCCATGCTCATCACCTTGAACTTGGCCTCAACAAGGCCGGCAATGGCCTCTTCAGGGGATGTGGGCTCCTGGAGGGTGGCATGTGCCTCTCTAATAAGGGCCATTGCTGCCTCGCTTGTGCTCCTGTCCCTCCTTGATCTTTTTGTAAGGCGGATGGGAGGCACCTGCGATCTGGCCCTGCTACTTGGCCCAGCCACCTCCTGTGTGCCACTGGGCCCTGCCTCCTCCTGGCTCACAGTGGGCCCTGCCTCCTCCTGGGCTCACAGTGGGCCCTGCCTCCTCCTGGGCTCACAGTGGGCCCTGCCTCCTCCTGGGCTCACAGTGGGCCCTGCCTCCTCCTGGGCTCACAGTGGGCCCTGCCTCCTCCTGGGCTCACAGTGGGCCCTGCCTCCTCCTGGGCTCACAGTGGGCCCTGCCTCCTCCTGGGCTCACAGTGGGCCCTGCCTCCTCCTGGGCTCACAGTGGGCCCTGCCTCCTCCTGGGCTCACAGTGGGCCCTGCCTCCTCCTGGGCTCACAGTGGGCCCTGCCTCCTCCTGGGCTCACAGTGGGCCCTGCCTCCTCCTGGGCTCACAGTGGGCCCTGCCTCCTCCTGGGCTCACAGTGGGCCCTGCCTCCTCCTGGGCTCACAGTGGGCCCTGCCTCCTCCTGGGCTCACAGTGGGCCCTGCCTCCTCCTGCCTGACACTTTCCAGACCCTCCTCCTGGCTGATGTCATCCTGTGTATAAAAAAGGGACATAGTTTTAGTTTGTGGTTCATCATTTTCACACAAATTATAGCTCATGACTGTTGCTAATTGAATCAATAGAAAAGACTATTATTATGACCCCATCAGTTTTCATTCTTCTCTGCCAATTTTGGGCCCACTACTGTCTATTGATATCACTTTTTGCTCCCAATTTTTGGGGGGGATTTACATATCTTATTTTTCATGCATTAATTTTCTCACAAGACATTTAATGAAAATACTATACCTGGCTCCAGATGTCCAAATCAGGTTCTTCCAGGATGGCTGCCTCCTCTTGCTCCAGAGAAGGCTCAGGTTGGCTGCAGGGAAGTCTGGGGGGGAAGACTGGACAGTGATGGCCTTGCCTCAAGGTGGTCATTCAGAAAGGACATCCTGCTATAGTACCACAAATTCGGGACATACACATCTGCTGCTGCTGCTCCTGACCTCTGAGAAGCCAGGACCCTAAAGCCCTCAGTCCTGTGTGTGCCTCTCAAGCTCCCAATTTTACTGTCCACCTGTTTTGTGGTTGCTGTGGGTACCTTGGTCTGCACAAATGGGAGCAGGGTCTCCAGCGCTGCTTTCCTTACACCTTTCTTCCTGTGAATGGGGTATTTCGTCTCCCACAGAGCGGTCAGCTCCCTTACCCGCATAGAACAAAAACAAAGAGTCTTGTAGCGCTAAAACCGGCAGAAATATGTAAAACGTAATGTCATATGAATATAAGTCTTAAAAAAACTTGCCCCCAGTGCAGCTGGCAACCTCCGGAACAAGGCAATCTCGAAACAATTATATACAATCCAGCGCTCAAATGGTGGCAAAAATGATGAAATGTAACTTGGTGATCAAATAAAAATGATAATTTATTGATTAAAATGCATTCTGAAAATTGATTGTATTTTTTGATTACATCCGATCAAATACATTAAAGTACAATAACCTTCAAACTGGGATCAGACAAAAATCTTGATCAGTATTGAAGCAATAAAAAACGCATAACAACCAACACCGCCAGCCAAAGGGTTAAGATGTGCAAGTGTGCTGAATAAATCTGGTTGTGATGACCAGTTGGATGGAATGAGCTTGGTGTTGATCAAAGTTACTGGATGTAACTTGCACTATCCTTGCCGTCAGTAGAGATTTAAACCTGTATCCGTAGATGCAGTCTTTCACAGCCTATGGCTGGATGGAAATACAAAAGCCGTGGAGACCAGGAAGACCAAAAAGAGATGTGACATACTCTGCAAGTACCTGTATCGCAATCAGACCAGCTGTGCAGGCAGGCAGGAGATGGAATGATCAGCGGATCTATGCGGCTATGTAGCTGTTGCGCTCTCCAACTGGCGGCCGGAAGAAACACCAAGACGGGGGCAAGGATCAGGAGGGATGTGCAGACTCGGCTGGCGGGCTCCTGTAGTGTCGGAGAGTCCTCACACTAACATGTTTCGCGCGCATGCGCTGTCAAAGCTTTGACAGCGCATGCGCGCGAAACATGTTAGTGTGAGGACTCTCCGACACTACAGGAGCCCACCATCCCGCCAGCCGTGTCTGCACATCCCTCCTGATCCTTGCCCCCGTCTTGGTGTTTCTTCCGGCCGCCAGTTGGAGAGCGCAACAGCTACATAGCCGCATAGATCCGCTGATCATTCCATCTCCTGCCTGCCTGCACAGCTGGTCTGATTGCGATACAGGTACTTGCAGAGTATGTCACATCTCTTTTTGGTCTTCCTGGTCTCCACGGCTTTTGTATTTGCATCTACGGATACAGGTTTAAATCTCTACTGACGGCAAGGATAGTGCAAGTTACATCCAGTAACTTTGATCAACACCAAGCTCATTCCATCCAACTGGTCATCACAACCAGATTTATTCAGCACATTTGCACATCTTAACCCTTTGGCTGGCGGTGTTGGTTGTTATGCGGTTTTTAATGCTTCAATACTGATCAAGATTTTTGTCTGATCCCAGTTTGAAGGTTATTGTACTTTGTATTTTTGATTCCATCCGATCAAATACATTAATCAATTTTCAGCATGCATTTTAATCAATAAATTATCATTTTTATTTGATCACCAAGTTACATTTCATCATTTTTGCCACCATTTGAGCGCTGGATTGTATATAATAGCTCCCTTACCCGGTCTATAAATTCTGCCAGGAATTCACGGTCGCTGATAAAAGCATTCATTTGGTTTCTGCAAGCCAAGAAAGAAGACAAAAAAAAAAAGGAATGTCAGTCACACAGTCTAACCTCCTGTAAATCAGATTCCCCATATATATCCTCCAACAATCTCTAGGCATTATAGGCCACCGATTTCACAAAGTCAAAAAATCACATACCTTCGTTCTCACGTCCGTCACTTTTCCTCCTCTCTCCGCACACCGAACGTAGTATCGTCACATGTGTGTTTGCTTTATATACACCATGCATGCGTGAAACTCCGCACACTTCGCCCGCCCATGACGTTCAAAGTATCAACTTTTCCCCGCCCCTTCTCTTTCGGCGCGCAGACAGATATGGCGGAGTCACAGCAGGTGTCTGCTAATTCTTCAAATAACGAGGAGGAGACCAGCCCAGACCGTGAAATGTCACGATCAAGGAGGAGAATCAAGGCATCAAAATATGTCTTACGCGGAGATGGTGGACATATTGCTAAAGTCGGATTATGACGCAAAGCATGGGCCGTATACACACCCTAATCTAAGGAAGTCCAAAATAATGAAGAAAGTAGTGAAAAGTCTGAAGAAGAATTTCGGGGTAAAACGATCAAAGGAGCAGCTTAGAAAGAGGTGGTCTGACCTCAAACTGAGGGAGCCGGAGCAGTTAAGGAGCATTAAGAGAATGCTAGAAAAAAGTAAGTACTTTCTCCTGTATTCCTATTATTGTATTTCAGAACTTGCATGTTGCTCCATGTTGTTGCATTTGACTATTGTACCTTCCAAAATTTCATCGTTAGGACTTGGTTTGGCCCAGTAATCAGTCGTTACAGACACATCGTTCGCCCACTATATACAATGTTTAGCGATTTTACAGGGTGCCAATAATTTACAGAGATGTCTGTTTTTATTCCATAAATGTTAGTACATTGTTGGCTAGATGATGTGTTTGGAAAGAGAATGAAATGCAAACTTTAATCAATGTAAAGGAGAGGACACTCAGCAGCTGTTTCCACATCTGGACTCTTGAGCACTATAGTGTGGGCCACCAGAACCACCTTTTTAG
The DNA here is from genome assembly GCA_029206835.1 of Rana muscosa. Taxonomy (NCBI): domain Eukaryota; kingdom Metazoa; phylum Chordata; class Amphibia; order Anura; family Ranidae; genus Rana; species Rana muscosa. The sequence goes on along the minus strand of CM055125.1, from coordinate 306,702,851 downwards.
GGTGCCCCACACAGGTGCATCAGTGTATTTTTGGGGTGCCTCCATGTGTAAAAAATGTCATCAAAAAGGTGAATAGTCAAGAATCTTTTTGGGCAAAAAAATGTCTTCATCTTGAAATTCCTCCCAAACAGACACTTGTACCCCAATTCCAAGCAATGTACCATGTTCATTTATTTTTAAGAAAATATCTGTGTGCTAAATATACCTTTTGTTTGATTCTCATAGAAGAGAGAAGACTGGGAGGACACCACTCCAGGGAGCACAGGAACCCCCACACCTTCTAAACAACCCCAACCTCACCAAGAACCCCAACCTGAGGATGTTGAGGAAGTTGAAGAGGTGGAGGAAGGAGAAGTGGATGACGTGGTGGAACTGATCACCACAACAGGTCAGTATCTGTCACCACAGCTTCAGGTAAGAGATGTAGGCCTGCAGAGTTATAATACCCTTTGTATTTTTTTATTGGGGATGAAAATGTTGGGGTGAAAGAAAGTATGCGTTTCTCTGCTGACAGTGCCCTACGAATCATACAGCAAGTGATGGAATGTAGTACAGAACTGGACAGAATTAAGCAAAGAATTAATGTGATGGATCAAACCTTTAAGGACATCCTAGATGTTTTGGAGCAAATTGAATAAGGCACAAAACACCCCTTTTTTTTTATATATTGTTATTCCCCCAATTTTATTACGCCATCAGGGGATATCCATGTACGGGTTTTGGGGGTGCAACCCCTTCCTCGCATCTCGAGTAGGTGAAATGAAGAAGGGGTTGCACCCCCAAAACACATCCATTGATCACCCCTGATTTCAGATAGCACATGTTGACAATAGGGATCAGGAGTCAAAAGTCCCATTTTAAAATGTCTCTAAATTGTGTGCATCTTCAAATTTTGGCTTGGTCAGGGGTGCCAATACCCCAAATTACGACAGTCAGAGACATATTTTTGGTGAAATTGAATGTCTCATATTGCCAAGAGGTATACAATGTTGTAGTTTGTTGGATGCTACTGATGGTTTTGTATTTTTTTACCCAAAAAAAAAAGGCCTGTTTCTGGGCAGGCCAAAAAAAATTAAAAATAATGTTCTATTTACCATGTGTGTGAATGTGCACAGAGTTAAAATTTTTGAACAACCACAAAGTGTAGCTTCTTTTTCAAATACGCTATAACCTTATTTGTGTATATTTTTGGTGTTACTAGTGAAATGGTTGTTATTTACTAAAGGAAAATACACTTGGCACTACAAATGCACTAAGACAAACTAGGAGACAGCAAAAAAAACAATAAAATACAGATTAAACCAGATTTTTATTTTGTACTTTCTCTAGAAAAAGTCAGACATGGCCTGGCATAGGAATTGCCCCCCTACCCGTGAAATATTCTAGATATTTCTGGCGAACCTCACGGGCATTTTTGGGGGGCAAGCCAGGACGGCCAGTTTCTAGGCCCGGCAGGGTATTGCCAGTTTGAAGTCCTGCCTCAGGCACTATTGAGGCAATATAATTTTGGGATTTCCGGATAAGAAAGTTATGTAGCACACAGCAACAAAAAACAATGTAGTTAATTTTGTACTCCGCCAAGTGATATGGAGTCATGAAAAGGCGGAACCGGCTGGCCATTATCCCGAAGGCATTCTCCACGACTCTTCGGGCCCTGGCCAGCCGGTAGTTGAACACCCTCTTCTCCGGGGTGAGGGTCCTTAGAGGAAATGGCCTCATGAGATGTGGTCCCAGTCCGAAGGCTTCATCAGCCAAAAACACAAAGGGGAGTGCTTCAACATTCCCTGCATCCGGTGGCAATGCAAGGTCGTCACTCTGGAGACGGAGGGCAAACTCCGTCTGGCTGAAAGATCTCCCATCGGACATCCGGCCATGCTTCCCCCCATCCACATAGAGGAATTCATACCGTGCTGACACCACCGCCATCAGCACAATGCTATGAAATCCCTTTTAGTTGAAAAAGTAGGACCCAGAACAGGGTGGCGGCACGATGCGGACATGCTTCCCGTCGATAGCTCCACCGCAGTTGGGGGAAGTCCCACCGCGTGGCAAACTCCGATGCCACAGTCTGCCATTCCTGTGGCGTGGAAGGAAGCTGTGGAGTCAAACCAGAATAATAAATATTATTACTTTTGCACATAACATTGCAAGCAGATTCTACTAAAATACATTCTAGCCCAACATCATTCTAAGTTTCCGTTTAATGTGTTTTTCCAAAATCAAAGCGAAGGCTCAAGTATCATATTCAGCACCCCCTCTGATGGTCCATTCTAAAAATATTTGGGGGGAGGCTAGATGAGTTTGGGAATGGCCAAAAATAAGAACTAACATTTATTGTGAAATTTTAGGGGGGGGGGGGGGTAAAGCACTACAATGGAGCTGCAGAAATACATTGGGAAGTGACTCGGCTAGGTGTGTTTGGGCCCAGGATAGCATTGCAGTGGCGGTGCGTCCATAGTGGGCGCAGGAGCGCTGCCCCCTCTCTCTCCTGCGCCCGTCACTCAGAACAATACCTGCCTTGCATGAACCTATGTATTGTCGATGCCGCACACTATTCAGGAGGTGGATGGCCCCCTGTTGAGCGGCGGACATCTGAATAACAGCGTCAGGGTTTTTAAGGGAAGTGCCTATCAGAGCCAGCGACTCTGATAGGCTTCCAAAAAGTTAACCAGGGGACGCAGGGGGGGTGCATTCCTTGGTTAAACACTGACAGGCTCCTCTGCCAATCATGTTCACCGAGTCTGTTTACCGGTAACCTGATTGGCTGATGCAACATCGAGGGCGGGAGAAGACATTGAGGAGAGAAGAAAGATGGCGCTGACCAGAGGAAGGTAAGTGCAGGGCTGGGGGGGGGGGACGACCTGGCTGCATATGAGGGGACAAACTGGTGGCGTTAAATAGGCACAGTCGCGGAAATGGTCGTTTTTAATTTATTAAATTATTTGTGTGGCCCCCCAAACATTTTGAGCACCAGCCGCCACTGCTGGAGAGGTTATTGAAGGGAAATATGCATGGAGGAGAAAAAAGGGGCATTTAAAAGCTTACAGCATGCATGGGGACAAAGGGGACATTCTCAGCATATTACAATCATGGTAATTAGGGAAGGATGAAAGAAATACAATACATTAGCATACATGAAATACATAAAATGTGATGTTAAAGGAGAAAACTTACCCTCATATAGTCCTCCTGCAGGACTTGTATAATGGCAGAACAGGTGTCTGGGATTATGAGGCCCAGAGCCTGGGGGGAGATGCCTGTCGTGAACTTCAAGTCCTGCAGACTTCTCCCTGTCGCCAGGTAACGTAAGGTGGTGATGAGCCTCTGCTCAGCACTGATGGCTTCCCGCATAACGGTGTCCTTCCTGGTAATATAGGGGGGGACACCAAAGCCAACAGATGCTGAAAAACGGGGTCAGACATCCGCAGAAAATTCCTGTAGTCCTCAGGATTATTCTCCACGATCTCCCGCAGCAGAGGCATATGGCAGAATTGGTCACGCTGGAGCAACCAATTCTTGGTCCATGAACTCCTCCTCACCCCGTTCATGGACTCGTCTTGGTCCAAGACAAGCAGACCAACACCAAGCGCCCGCACAGCACGAATTCGACGACGAGAACGTACCCGCGACATGGCTAGGAAACGGTCATCCGATCAGAACGTACTAAACAGAACGCACTTTAGAACAGCAAGGCCTATGAAGAACGAACTGAAATTCAGAAACGAACGGGCAAGAACGCACTGTAAAACAGATACGACCTGCCTACAAGCCCTGAAAGACAAGATACAAACCCACAAGCACAAACTGAACCGCAGAAAACGAACTGAAAGCACGAAGACTGAAAAGCGCAAATCGTCTCTTCCCAAACTTTTACTTCACACGCGGTAACACAAGATCATCAAAAGCAGCCCAAGGGGTGGCGCCATTAAAAACGATCTTCCCCTTTATACTGCCGTCGTACGTGCTGGACGTGACCGCGCAGAACAACGACGAGATTTGGAATTGACTGTGTGTATGCAAGGAAAGCTTGACAAGAATCTCGTCGAGAAAAACGACGTGTTTTTAATGACGAAAAACTCAGTCGTGTGTACAAGGCTTAACGCGGAGGTTCCGCGGTGCATACATTTTTTTTTTTCAGTGCATTCTATGCTACTACTTATGCATGTGTAGTACTCACTTGCCCAGCGCTGCTATACATCCCCCGTCCGTTTTCATAATAAATAACTCTTTATAAAAACACTTCCTGGATTTGCCATTTTGCTTGTGGGCATCTTGAAGCCCACAAGCATATTCTTCCGTGTAGAGGTGAATGCGCGTCACGTGACCGGGTAGACAAGTCACATGACGATTGAATTATCGTCATGTTTACTCTTTTACTCCTGGGAAGCAGGACACTTTGCTCCCAGGAGACATTGCTACACACATCCCGGCATACACAGCGACTCATAGGACAGCAAAGGACACGCCTACTCCCGCGGGAGGAAATCCCGGAAGTAGCAATGGAGAAAGATGATCAACGAAAACGACAAAAAAAAAAAAGGTTAGGCATTCTTTTCTATTTATGCTAATAGGAAATGTTTTAAGCAATCTTTAAAATGTGGGTGAACCTCCGCTTTAAGTCTTTAAGGGATTGATGGAGTGTAGATTCAGATTTTCCCAGCCCCCTATAGACCCTGTCCTGTGCTGAGGTGATTTTAGGGGTTTCTGGAATCTCCTCTGTGGCATAAATTGTCTGTAAGAGTCCATCCAGATCTTCTACAGTGAAGAGGTGTCTCCTTAGAGCCCATTCACACAGGGGCAACACGACTTCCAGCGGCGATTCTATGAGGCAACTCAGACACGACTTGAGAATGAATCACAGCGCGACCTGGAGCTATTTACAAGGCAACTCCAAGTTGCCTGCAGGACAAGAGACATTCCAGTGGCCAATCAAACAAGAATCAGCTCTGTGGGAGGGAGGGGGGAGAGAGAGTTTTGCAGGAGAAATGTATGTTATCTTCCTGGAGAGTCGCTCCTATTAAGACAGGGAGAGGCGACTCCCATTGAAATGAATGGTTACAGGTCGCCTAGGAGTCGGATTGAAGTAGTACAGGGACCTTTTTTGAAGTCGGAGCGACTGCAGTAGTGTGCATAAGGACGGCTCCATTAACTTACATTGATTTCTTCAGCCAGCGCGACCTGAGGCGACCTGGGGCGATTTGGAGTCGGATCCAAAGACGCCCCTGTGTGAATGGGCTCTTAGTCTAATCTCTTCCTGAGACTGGCTTAAGGAATCTATATCCAACTCCCCTTCTGAGCTGTGACCGGATCTGATTAGGCTTTCTATCTCCCCCTTTCTTCCTCTATCTGCTCTAGAGGAGGTGGTTGTGAGGGTGGGAGGAGGGCACTGGGTCCCCAAGTAAAGAGGCTTTCTTGGGAAGATGTACCTTCTCTAGGGGTAAGCTCCTCTGTGTCAGGACCTTGGGATGCTGACTGTCCAGCAGCTTCACGGAAAGCTTTAACTGTTGCCAGCATTTCCGTCTGCATAGATGCAAGGAACTTTATCATTGCAGAAGCCTCCTTCCCTGCTAAATTATTTATGCATTTATAGCATAAGGCCTTCTGGTGGGACTTAGGGAGTTTATCCCCACAGTTTCCACATCTTTTAGAGGAACTACTCTCTGTTGCGGCAGGAGGTTGTACTGAGGCCTCCTGGGTACCGCTGGGGGTTTCTGAAAGACAAGAGGTATAGTATACATGCATAACATTGCTTTGTCTTCCCTTAGGACTACAGGTTTGTACTTGGAGGGGAAAGGGAAGCGAGCAGTAACGTCCAGATCCTGTACTGGCTGGTCCCAGGAATTCATATCCCTAAGGGCCAGGAACTCTCACTCCCCTTCCTCCTCCCTTTCCAAGGGGGTCTTGTACTCACCAGTCCCCGACCTGGATCTGCCTGCAGTCGCAGTGGCCTTCCCTTCCTCTTGCTCCATGAGGAGGTTGGCTGGGTCCTGGGCTGCGAGTACCGCTAGAGAGGCTGGTACTGTTTAGCCGACCGCTTCACGCCGTGTCCGTGCCGCTCTCCACGCTGTCTCCCGGCGTCTATCACTTCTTGGTTGCACTGAGTCAACGGTGCCGCCCACTTCCTGTGAAGCGGCCGCTCAGAGCGAGGCTTGAAGAACAGTGCTTCCTGCCCTGAGAATCCGGAAGTGAGGAGAGCGACCCGGCGGTGGTAATTTTGAACTGCAGCGATGGCGCGCACTCCCCGCGGCCAGAGCGCTGGTCCATCTTGGGGGCGACCTATGAGAAAGACCAAAGCCTACAGGTTAGTTCAGCCCTCCCCGGCCTCCCTAAAACCTGTCTCAACAGGGGTACTACCATCAGACCCTCCCGGTCTATAGGTTTTCAAACAAAACAAACATGTCGGTGTGTTAGGGAGAAACACAATCAATACTGGGGATCAAGGGGAAGGGTGGGGCCTTATAACAAGCTGTCAATTGATTGTGTTTCCTGTAGGGAGGAGCCCTCATCTCTCAGGTGTGCCGTCCTGGAAGGTGATAGGAGAAAAGATATCTGGATGATGTCTGCAGCAATTATTCAGATAACACCACTTAAAATCCAGAAAGTCATAAAACCTCCACCTACGGATAAGTGGTTAAACCACGATCATGTCTTATTTTTCTGCCCAGAAGAGAAGGATCTGGGCTGCTCCGTGCAAATCTATTGCATATAGCAAGTATAACATGTTTGTTTGGGGGAAAAAAAAAAACACTGACGCGTTACTATCACTTTAAACTGGTTGTAAAGGAGTACAGTTCTTCTACCATGCATTCTATTGTTCTTATTATATTAAACCTTCTATGTTGCATGTGCCCCCCCCACCCCCTCTTATACTTACCTGGGCCCGATCCAGTAAAGTGCAAGAGAGCCAAGGCTCTCCCGACTCTATCCCTCCTTACTGCACAGATTGAAAGCAGGGGGCACCATTGGCTGCCACTGCTGTCAATCAAATTCTGTGATGAGCAAGCTGCCCTGTCTGTCAATGGAGCAAACAGGGTGGCTTGGGAGTGAGCACGCATGAGTGCACCCATGGAAAGCGGAGGAACCCCACTAGAGGAGGATCGGGGCTGCTCTGTGCTATACCATTGCCCAGAGCAGGCAAGTATAACATAAGGTGACCAGATTTTTAAAATGAACTCCAGGGACATATTTTTTTTATTTATTTTTACTAGTAATGGCAGCAATTAGCGACTCTCTGCCCGTCGCCGCCGCCCGCCTCACAGCCTCTTAAAGGGGTTGTAAAGGTTCGTTTTTTATTTTCTAAATAGGTTCCTTTAAGCTAGTGCATTCTTGGTTCACTTACCTTTTCCTTAGATTTCCCTTCTAAATATTTTTTTCTTTGTTTTCTTTGTCTGAATTTCTCACTTCCTGTTCAGCTTACTGAACAGTAAGCTGTTCAGTAAGCTGTTCTGGCTGACTCCACACCACTCGGATGATGGTGTGAAGTTCAGTGAGGAGAAACAGGAAGTGAGAAATTCAGACAAAGAAAAAAAACATTTAGAAGGTAAATCAAAGGAAAAGGTAAGTGAACCAACAATGCACTAGCTTAAAAGGAACCTATTTAGAAAATAAAAAACTAACCTTTACAACCCCTTTAAGTCTCACTCTCCGGGCCCTGGCTACTACTGGGTGGGAAGTGGAGGAAGATCACTCCGCCAGGGAAGGTGGCTGGCCGGGACTTGAGCCAAGGCAGAAGAACATGCGAGCAGAGGCGGCTCTCCAATTAGGTCAATTAGGCGATTGCCTAAAGGCCCCGCGATTCCAGGGGCCTCGCAATCTGCCTAACCTGTGTATGGGAATGTCCCCCCGGCTGGTGTCCCCAGGGCCATCTCCAACGCGGGACAAAAGCTTGCGCTGCCCGCAACTAGTTTTTCCTGGCCAGGGGCGGAACTGACTGACCACTTGAGCACTGCCCGAAGGTCTCATGGTCAGTGGACGGCTGCACGTACTCCTCTCCCCCGGCTTCCCCCCCTTCTGCCGCGCTCTGCAAGTCTCCTGCCATGTGCAGAGCGCAGATAATGGCCGCCGGGGTTGTGCTTCTCTGCTCTCTCCTCCGATGGACGGTCTCAGAGCTCCTCCCGAGCGACCTTACACAAACAGCCCTGGTATTATGCCATCCTCCGGCATATGATGCCACCTACTGACCCCCTGCCATAATCATTCTCCTCATCATCCCTTGTTCCTGGCATACCACCACCCTACTTCCTGTCTTCATACTTCCCACTGTAAGCTTCCTACCAACTTATCCCCTGTCATCATCTCTATCCTCATCATAAACCCCTGTGCCTAGTATCCTACTACCCCACCCCGTCATCTTCATCCCCCCTGCACCGCCAACTCCTTCCACCCACCCACCCCGTCATCTTCATCCCCCCTGCACCGCCAGCTCCTTCCACCCACCCCCTGTCATCTTCATCCCCCCTGCACCGCCAGCTCCTTCCACCAACCCACCCACCGTCATCCCCCCCCTGCACTGCCAGCTCCTTCCACCCACCCCCTGTCATCTTCATCCCCCCTGCACCGCCAGCTCCTTCCACCCCCTGTCATCTTGATCCCCCCTGCACCGCCAGCTCCTTCCACCCACCCCCTGTCATCTTCATCCCCCCTGCACTGTCAGCTCCTTCCACCCCCTGTCATCTTCACCCCCCCTGCCCCGCCAGCTCTTTCCACCCACTCCCTGTCATCTTCATCCCCCCTGCACCGCCAGCTCCTTCCACCCACCCACACCGTCATCTTCATCCCCCCTGCACCGCCAGCTCCTTCCACCCACCCACCCCCTGTCATCTTCATCCCCCCTGCACCGCCAGCTCCTTCCACCCACCCCCTGTCATCTTCATCCCCCCTGCACCGCCAGCTCCTTCCACCCACCCCCTGTCATCTTCATCCCCCCTGCACCGCCAGCACCTTCCACCCACCCCCTGTCATCTTCATCCCCCCTGCACCTTCCACCCACCCCCTGTCATCTTCATCCCCCCTGCACCGCCAGCACCTTCCACCCACCCCCTGTCATTTTCATCCCCCCTGCACCGCCAGCTCCTTCCACCCCCCCACCGTCATCTTCATCCCCCCTGCACTGCCAGCTCCTTCCACCCCCTGTCATCTTCATCCCCCCTGCACCGCCAGCACCTTCCAACCACCCCTGTCATCTTCATCCCCCCTGCCCTGCCAGCACCTTCCACCCATTCCCTGTCATCTTCATCCCCCCTGCACCGCCAGCTCCTTCCACCCCCCCACCGTCATCTTCATCCCCCCTGCACTGCCAGCTCCTTCCACCCCCTGTCATCTTCATCCCCCCTGCACCGCCAGCACCTTCCAACCACCCCTGTCATCTTCATCCCCCCTGCCCTGCCAGCACCTTCCACCCATTCCCTGTCATCTTCATCCCGCCTGCACCGCCAGCACCTTCCACCCACCCTGTCATCTTCATCCCCCCTGCACCGCCAGCACCTTCCACCCACCCAATCCCTGTCATCTTCACCCCCCCATCCACCGCCAGCACCTTCCACCCACCCCCTGTCATCTCCATCCCCCCTGCACCGCCAGCACCTTCCACCCACCCAATCCCTGTCATCTTCCTCCCCCCCTGCACCGCCAGCACCTTCCACCCACCCCCTGTCATCTTCATCCCCCCCTGCACCGCCATCACCTTCCACCCACACACCCCCTGTCATCTTCATCCCCCCCTGCACCGCCAGCACCTTCCACCCACCCACCCCGTCATTTTCATCCCCCCTGCACCGCCAGCTCCATCCACCCACCCACCCCCTGCCATCTTCATCCCCCCTGCACCGTCAGCTCCTTTCACCCCGTCATCTTCATCCCCCCCTGCACCACCAGCACCTTCCACCCACCCACCCCGTCATCTTCATCCCCAGCACCTTCCACCCACTCCGTCATCTTCATCCCCCCCCCGCACCGCCAGCTCCTTTCATCCACCCCCTGTTATCTTCATCCTTCCTCCTACCCCCCTGTCATCTTCATCCACCCCTGCACCGCCAGCACCTTCCACCCACCCACCCCCTGTCATCTTCATCCCCCCTGCACGGCCAGCTCCTTCCACCCACCCACCGTCATCCCCCCCTGCACCGCCAGCTCCTTCCACCCACCCCCTGTCATCTTCATCCCCCCTGCACCGCCAGCTCCTTCCACCCACCCCATGTCATCTTCACTCCCCCGTGCACCTCTCTGCCAGCCTCCTACCACCCACCCCTGTTATCTTCATCCCCTCTGCACCGCCAGCTCCTTCCACCCACCCCTGTCATCTTCATCCCCCAGCACCACCCTGTCAGCCTGCTACCACCCCACCCCGTCATATTCATCCCCCACTACCCCACTGCCAGCTTCCTATCGCCCCACTCCCACCATCATCCCATCTGTACCCGATTGCCAGTTTCTTACCATCCCACCCCCTGTACTCCTCTGCCAGCTTTCTACCACCTCACCCATTATCATCATCATCCCTATATAACAACCTCTGACATCCTACCACCCTGCCTCCCGTCATCAACATCCCCCTGTAGCCCACCTCTAGCATCCAACCACCCTACCCCCATCATTATCATCATCCCCCTGTACCCCACTGACAGCTTCCTACCACCCCACCTACTGTCATTATCATCCCCCCTTTGCTGACATCCTACCACTCCGTCCATTGTCATCAACATCCCCATCATTCCTCTCTACCCCACCTCTGGCCTCCTACCACTCCACCCTATGTCATCATCATCCCCCTGTACCCCTTCTATGGCATCCTATCACCCTGCCTCCTGTCATTATCATCCTCATCCCTCCTGTATCCCACCCTACTCCCTATCATTATAGGGGAGATATGATCTCAGCCTCTCACCCCAATGCTGCCATATCACCCCAAACTGCATCCTGTCATCCAACCAACTTTAACCCAACATTTGCATCACACACACCACAATACCGCCCTGCCACCCAGTGAGCGGTAAAGATGTGCTGTAACCTCTAGCAAACAATCTGTGAGCGATAATGATAATCAGTAACCCATAGCAACCAATCAGTGAGCAGTATAAATTTGTAGCAACCTCTAGCAACAAATCCAGTGAGTGATAATGATAAGCAGTAACCTATTGCAACCAGTGAGTTGTAATAATGTGCAGTAACCTCTTGAAACCAATCAATGAGTGGTAATGACGTATAGTAACCTCTATCAACCAATGGGTAAACTGTAATGAAGTGCAGTAAACTCTAGCAACCAATGGATGAGGTGTAATGATGTGCAGTAACCTCTAGAAACCAAATATTGAGTGGTAATATTGTGCAGTAACCTCTAGCAACCAATCAGTGAGTGGTAATGATGTGCACTGACCTCTAACAACCAGTGAGTGTGAACCAGTTTATTTTTATTTATTTTTTAAGATAAAGTCTATGTGCGCGTTTGTTTTTGGGATGTTGGCGTGGAGAGGGAAATTGGTAGGGGTTGAGGGGGCAGGAAAATGTTTGCCCAGGGTCCAATCAATATTAAAGATGCCCCTGTGTGTCCCTAGGCTGGTGGAGGGAGCAGACCAACACACACTTGGGTAAAGCCATGGAGGTTTCAGCCAGATGTAACACCTCCCTCAAACGGAGAACATCTCATCAGCTGCAGCCAACAGCAGGCTTTACTGCCATCCTAGCCTTCTCCCAAAGCCTGCACCACATTGCATGGCAGGAGTTGTACACCACACAGTAGACTTGCCCCGCCGGTGCCTGTGCTCTGCAGAGACTACACCTCCCAGAATACACTGCAGGGCACTCAAAGCGAATGTGTCGGCTTCGCCTGCTTGTAGGGGAATAGAGGAGTGTATAAAAGGATCACCTGACTGCACTCTGTCTGTGGCTCTAGTGTTTGGTGGCTGCTGCAGCATTGTGGTGTTACCCTGTTAGCCAGGTGACATTTTGCTTGTCATTACCGTAAGACCATCTCTTGTATCATGTTGCAGTCTTTTCCCATTGTGAAAGTGAGTGGGGCCTCATGACTAAGACTTGCTTAAGGCCTCACAAAGCCTAGAGCCGCCTCTGCATGCGAGCGGAATGTGCATGCATGCGAAACTTTAGAAATATTCACTCCGCTCCGACCAGCGCATGATCATCAGAAAGGGGCACAGATAATGGAAAAAAATACACCCCCCTAAGCTAGTAGGAACAGGCAGAGCTGGGGGGTGTGCAATTCAGATTATTTTATTTTTTTTATTCTGCACTGACTGTCTTTGAAATTGCCCCAGACCCTGTTCAAATCCAATCCGGGGACTGACTTGGTCCGGGGACAGTGTCCTCAATCCGGGGACTGTCCCCGAAAACTGGGGGATGTCTGGTCACCCTAGTACATAGTTGCCAACCATCACGGATTGGCCGGGACATTCCCGGGATTCAAACCCTTTTCCCGGATTTATTTTGTCCCGGCCAATCTGGTTTTCCCAGTTTTCTGCGAATTTGGTCGCCGTGGGCCGCCGCCGCTAGAGGTCCACGGCTGGCGGAGACAATGTCTCCACCGGCCGCCATTTTCAAGAAGACCAGAACACGGATGTAGTACAATAGAAAATAAAGCTGCTGCAGCGCCGCCCACACCCCGCGCCTCCCCGGGGGTGGGCGGCGCCGCAGAAGCTTTATCTTCTATTGTACTACATCCGTTTTTTGGCTGGCAGGCCATCCCCCTTCCCCAGGTCTGTCTGCAATGGAAAGGGGCGGCGCCACAGCTTAATTTTTTTTTTGCAGCCACGCTGTCGGCTCCGCCTCTATTTTGTTCCCCCTCGGGGAAGGGGAAACAGTAATGGCGGCCGAGACAGGAGACGCCTGAGGTAAGGGGGCGACTCCGCGGGGGACGCCTGAGGTAAGGGGGCGACGCCTGGGGTAAGAGGGGACTCCGCTGGGGACGCCCGAGGTAAGGGGGGACGCCGCGGGGGAAGCCTGAGGTAAGGGGGGGGGGGGACGCCTGAGGTAAGGGGGGATGCCGCTGGGGACGCCTGAGGTAAGGGGGGACGCCGCTGGGGATGCCTAATGGCACCTGGTGGCAGGTGACACACTCGGGGCTAACACTGATTTGCCATTATGGTCAGTTGAATGATTTCATTATATATTAAAATGGAATAATAGAAATAATGCACTTCAGTCATCCTGACACCATAACAACCATGGTGTCGGGATGATTGAAGAGCTAACACCAGATGTTTGTAGTAGCTTTATCTGCTGATTGTTAAACTCTGGAATACACACATTTCTATTGTGGTGTAGGATCTGGGCCTGCTGTCCCTCCATCCTTCCTTCTCTTTCCTTCCCTTCCTCTTTCCATCCCTCATTCATCTCAGACTCTAACCACGCCCCCTTTAAGCCACTACCCGCGTAAACCACGCCCATTTTTCGCTGCGGCGCGCTGCTTTTCTCTCCTAAGGTATAACACGCCTACAAACGAATGCCCCGCCCCCCCAATTATAGCAAGGCTCCGCCTACATGCGAAAAAGTGTCCCGGATTATTTTTTTTTGCAATGTTGGTAACTATGCCCTAGCTAGTATAACAACATGTTTGTGATTTAAAAGGGGGGAAAAAAAACCACCCCAAAAGTTTAGGGCCGAAACAACTAATCGATTATGAAATTAATCGATTACAATTTTCATAATCGATTAATCGGCCAGTAACATAATGGGGTTAAAAAAAAACTAAAGTTAGCCCTTTATAGTACAAAAAGAGCAAATCGTTACTGTAAATATTACTTTCACTGTCGCACAGTAAAAAATTAACCCCTTACAGTAGCGATTTGCTCTTTTTGTACTAATTTTAGTTTTTTTAACACCATTATGTCACTCCTCTGTTTTTTGGTGCTTTTTTCAGAGACACACTACAGTTCATTTACATGGTTTCCTAGGGACACGTTCACATCCATGATTTTTTCAGCGGCTGCGTATTTGGAAAGGGCAAGGACTTTTTTTAACACAAAACGGTGCCATTTTGTTTTTTTGGTTTAATATACTTCAATGGAGAAGCTGCAAAAAAGCATGTAATGTGTTTTTGCGGCAATTTGTGTTTTGTAATCTGCCCAACAACAAATTGGGCAAAAAAAAAATAGGATTTTTGTACTCACCGTAAAATCCGTTTCTCTGGCATCCATGGACTGACACAGCGTGTCTTATACACCTTTACACGTGGGTTATGTCCCTGCTTGCAGGAGAAGACCTAGGCAGAATGTGAGATGTTATACATACATTCTAAACAGCCAGAGCTGAACAGCCCCGCCCAGGGGGGCGGTCCCTCCGGACATAACCCTCCCACTGCAGTCAGCAGACCTCAGTTCGTAACAAAGCAGTACAAACTTAAAAAGAAGGGTGGGTGCTGTGTCAGTCCATGGATGCCAGAGAAACGGATTTTACGGTGAGTACAAAAATCCTATTTTCTCTTGTCATCCATGGACTGACACAGCGTGTCTTATACACCTTTACACGTGGGATGTCCCAAAGCAGTGTCAAGAGGGATGGGAGCAGTATAAATGGAAAACCAAAAACTTCACTCCAAACAAGGCAGAGCTCCTCAACGGAGGAGTTGCAACATCAAACAGCGGCCTGCAACACCTTGCGGCCGAAGGAAGCATCCGAAGATACAGCCACATCAACCCTATAAAACTTAGAAAAGGTATGAACAGACGACCAGGTCGCCGCCTTGCACACTTGTGCAACCGACGCTTGATGTCGGAAAGCCCAGGAAGCACCAATTGCCCTGGTGGAATGTGCCGTAACCGGAAAGGGAGGCGCCCGCCCCTTGAGAGCATAAGCTTGAATGACGGTTTGTCTGATCCACCTAGAAATGGTGGCAGACGAAACCGCTTGGCCCTGTTTTGGACCAGAGACAGCCACAAATAGTGAGTCAGACTTCCGAATAGAAGCAGTAGCAGACAGGTACACCCGCAAGGTTCGTACCACATCCAAAGTGTGTAGCGCAAACTCTCTGGGATGCGATGGGTGAGGACACAAGGACGGGAGGACAATGTCCTCGTTTAAGTGGAAGGCCGAGACCACCTTTGGCAGAAAGGAAGGTCGCGGACGTAACACCGCCTTATCCTTATGGATGATCAAAAAGGGCGACTTGCAGGACAAGGCCGCCAATTCAGACACTCGTCTAATGGAAGTAATGGCCACCAAGAAGGCCACCTTCTGAGACAAAGTCAAGAGGGGAATATCTCTAATATTTTCAAAGGGAGGTTCCTGGAGGACCGAGAGCACCAAATTCAGATCCCACGGGGGGAGAGGAGGCTTGACAGGGGGGAGCACATGGCGAACCCCCTGCACAAAGGTGCTAACCAAGGGATGACTCGCCAGCGGTCGCTGAAAGAAGATGGCCAAGGCCGAAATCTGACCCTTAATGGTACTCAAAGCAAGCTTTTGGGTCACGCCACGCTGCAGAAAATGCAGGATTCTGGGAACGGAATACGTTCGTGGGCGCCAGTCCAGCTCTTCGCACATGGCGATGTAAGCTCTCCAAGTACGGTGATAGATCCTTCTGGAGGAAGACTTCCGTGCCCTTAACATGGTCGAAATGACCGAATCCGAGAGACCTCGGTCTCTCAACACCTGGCTTTCAATAACCATGCCGTTAAAACCAGAGACTGTAAAGCAGGATGAAATATAGGACCTTGAGACAGAAGGTCCCCCCGTATCGGTAACCGCCAGGGAACGTCTGCGACGAGACGTACCAGATCGGCGTACCAGTGACGCCGAGGCCAATCCGGAGCAATGAGGATCACCTGAATTCCCTCGGTCGCTACCCTGCGGAGCAGGCGAGGGAGCAACTGCAGCGGAGGATAAACGTATATCAGGCGATACTGACCCCATGGGGCCACCAACGCATCCGAGGCATCCGCCCAGGGATCCCTGGATCTGGCCACAAACCTCGACACCTTGCGATTGAGTCGAGAAGCCATCAGGTCCACATCCGGCGTGCCCCACCGTCTGCAAAGGAGTTGAAAGACCTCCGGGTGCAAGGACCACTCCCCCTGGTCCAGCGTCTGGCGAATTAGATAGTCCGCCTGCCAATTGTCTACGCCCGGAATGTAGACGGCCGACACGCTTCTTTCGGCCCACCTCAGGATGCGGGCGACCTCGGAAGCCGCAGCTGAGCTCCGAGTCCCCCCTTGATGGTTGACATACGCCACTGCTGTGGCGTTGTCCGATTGTATCCTGATGGAGTGACCCTGTAGTTTCTCCGACCATGAGGAGAGGCACAGTCTGATTGCCCGTATCTCCAGCACATTGATCGGTAAGAGGGCTTCGTCCGGAGTCCAAAGCCCTTGGGCCGACAGGACTCCCCAGACTCCCCCCCAGCCCGTCAGGCTGGCGTCCGTCGTGATCACCGTCCATTGGATGGGGAGGAACGACTTCCCGGACCGAAGAGCCGGGGACCTCAACCACCACGTCAGGGACGCCCTGACCAGGTGACTCACCTGGATCTGAAGATCCAAGGACAACTGGGATTTGTCCCAAGTGGACAAGATCTCTTTCTGTAAAGCCCTGGTGTGCGCTTGGGCATAAGGAACGGCCTCGAAGGAGGCCACCATGAGTCCCAGGACTCTCATGCAAAAGCGGATTGACGACCATTTTCGGGACGTCAGCACCTGTACTGCAGACTGAAGTGTCAGTAGTTTGTCTGGAGGTAGGAAGACTCTTGCTTCCAAGGAGTCCAGAATCAGACCTAGATACTCCAGACGCTGAGTCGGGACTAGAACCGACTTCTGAACGTTCAGGAGCCACTCAAACTCCCTGAGGGTCTGACTGACGATAGTCACACTTTCTGCTCTTAGAAGGAAATCGTCCAGATAGCCCACGATAGCAATGCCTCGCTGTCTCAGCAAAGCTAGGACCGGAGCAAGCACCTTGGTGAACACCCTCGGTGCCGAGGCCAGGCCGAAGGGAAGAGCCACAAATTGATAGTGGACTTCGCCGACCGCAAAGCGCAGAAACTTCTGGTGGCTTGCGCAGATCGGAACATGCAAGTAGGCGTCCTTGATGTCCAAGGATGCCAGAAAATCCCCTTGACGGAGTGTAGCGACCACCGTGCGAATGGATTCCATGCGGAACTTTTGCACCTTCACGAAGGCATTCAGGGCCTTGAGGTCCAGGATCGGCCGAACCCCGTCCTTTTTTGGAACAACAAACAGATTCGAGTAGAACCCCTGAAACCTCTCCTGGGACGGAACCGGCACAATTACTCCGGACCCGATCAAATCCTGTACAGCCCCCAAGAGGGCTGCCCGACGGGCAGGAAGGAGAGGGAGATTTGAGGGAAAGAATCTGTCTGGGGGCCAGGAGCGGAACTCTATTCTGTATCCTGAGGTGACCACCTCGCACACCCACCGGTCGGAGATCCGGGAGGTCCACCGATCCGTAAACCTGCGAAGTCGTCCCCCCACCCCAGAGACAGGCGGGGGCAAGACTTCACGCGGAGGCGGGCTTGGGAGCCGGCTTGTTCGGCTTACGCACCCAGGGGCGCTTGTGCCCGCCAGCCGCACTGTTGTCAGTCTGGGATGGCTTACCCGTGGACTCTGACGGACGAAAAAAAACCCTTTTTTGCTGGAAAGGAAGGACCCGGTTTACGTCGGGCCTCCTTACCCTTGATAGTTTGAGGAAGGAGAGTGCTTTTACCTCCCGTGACATCCTTGATGATGTCATCCAGAGCAGCACCAAAAAGTCTACCACCCTTAAAAGGTAGATCCGTCAGGAGCTTCTTAGAGGCTAGGTCAGCAGACCAGCATTTCAACCAGATGAGACGACGCAATACCACCGCCGAGACAGAGGCCCTGGATATTAAAGGGGCCGCGTCCAACGTGGCGTCGCACACATATATCAGACCCTGCACCATCTGGTGGGCCAGAGCAATAGTGTCTGGAGGAGGGTTATACTCCTGCACAGTTTGGTGCAAAATTTTTGCCCATTCCGTGAGTGTCTGAGACACAAGGGTCGCCGCTACTACAGGCCGTAGGGCGGATCCCAACAAGGCGAACATGGCTCTACTCACCACTTCTGACCTCCTGTCAGTGGGGTCCTTAAAACGCAGGAGTCCCCTCCATCGGGAGAGTGGTGGCCTTGTTTAAACGGGCGACTGGAGGGTCGACCACCGGGGGAGAAGCCCACTTTTTAAGCAGGGCGTCTTCAAAGGGGTATCTAATAGACAAACGCCGCGGGACCATAAAAGTCTTCTGCGGCTTTTCCCAGACCTGGTCAATGAGCTGGTCAAAGAAAGGTACATATGGAAAAACCTTTTTAGAAGGCTTGGTCTTAAAAGAACCAAAGGAGACTGTATCCGCCTGAGGTTCTGCGGTCGCAGCATCTAGCTTGAGAGTGTCCCTCACAGCATCAATGAGTTCACTAACAAGCGCCCTGTCATTTACTGACTCAGAACTGGAGTCTTCCTCACAAGGAATGTCCTGTTCAAAACCATCCAAATATTCAGAGCTAGGGTCCTGAGCAGCAATAACTAGGCCCATATCTGAAGCAGAGCACTCCCCTTGTGGAGATAAAGTGGGGAGAGGGCGCTTTTTTGCTCCCTTGTGCTCACACACAGCTTCCATCCTGGTCAGAAATGATTCCAGGACTGCCGACAACTGGTCCATAGGGACCGCAAGTGCTGGAGCACTGGCTGCTGCCTCTGGCATGTTAGGGGAAGCTGGTGACTCTGACTCCATAATGTCCCTCTCAAACCACCCACAGGCCGTGCTGACTGAAGTAGGGGAATGCCCAGGGAACCCACCAACCTGACCAGGACCGCTCGGTTCCGCCGCTCTGTCTCACTGCGCCGCGCTGCTCAGCGTGAGTGAGCTGAGAGGAGAGAGTGTGAGGAGATTCGCGCCGTTCCCAGCGGCGCTAGAGGCCAAACTAGTGTCAGAAAAGACGTGCGGCTACAAGAAAATGGCCGCCGCAATGTGCTCCGGCAAGATGGCCGCCAATGTAAAAATCAGCACACACACAAAACATGGCGCCGAACGGCGCCCAGGCCCCTCACCTCCAAAAACAAAACAGCCCCAGCGAATGCAGAGCAGCATGAGCACCCCCCCAGGACAGTATGGCCCCCAGGCACCCCCCATAGTACAGCGCCAGCACTAGTGAACAGAGAGTGACATTAAAAACACAGGGGGAGACAGGGAAATCCCCCCACACAAGAAACACACAGCATGTACTCACCTGCAGCCAGAAGAGACTACTTACCCGTCCCCTGAGGGACCCGCTGGTGTGTTTCTGACAGAACTATCACAGTGCGGTACTGAGTAGCTGTCGGCCCGGTCCACCGCAAAAGATACAGCCGGACTGTTCTATCTTGAGAGGACCGCGGAGCTGGAAGCCCACCGGCCACCCCTGGAGTCGTGGGGCATGTCGTGAACTGAGTCTCACGCACACAAGGCGAGGATCAGCACGCTCGATGGTCGGACAGGGAAGACTACGAGGATATCTTGTACCCAACCTGTTGCCCAGCCGACAGTTGATAGAAGATCTCAAAAAAAAAAAAAAAATAGGAAAAAAATTCCCAAAAGAATAAAAATAGGTCAGGAGACTGGCTCCTGAGAGAGCCACGTCTTCTGCTAGGCAGAAAAAAACTGAGGTCTGCTGACTGCAGTGGGAGGGTTATGTCCGGAGGGACCGCCCCCTGGGCAGGGCTGTTCAGCTCTGGCTGTTTAGAATGTATGTATAACATCTCACATTCTGCCTAGGTCTTCTCCTGCAAGCAGGGACATAACCCATGTGTGAAGGTGTATAAGACACGCTGTGTCAGTCCATGGATGACAAGAGAAAATGCAAATCGCAGCAAAATTACCTTTTTTTTTTTTTTTTCGTTTTTTTTTTTCCGTTTATTAACCGATTAGTCGATTAATCGAAACAATAATCGGCCAACTAATCGATTATGAAAATAATCGTTAGTTGCAGCCCTACAAAAGTTTAATGTTCCTTTGACATAAGGCGTTCTGTGAATAAGTATCAAAGCAAGCGACTGTCTGCATTGCAGGCTCAGAAGATAGGATCAGTATAATAGTGGTGTCTGCTACTGTATAAGCCGGTGTAGCATGCATATCACTACCCCATGTAAGATGCTACCCCCTGACTCTACAGCTCTGCACTCGGTTTCTTTGGTCTCAAATCGGCCCATGCCGATAGTGATATGCATGCTACACCGGGATTCACAGGGATTGGCCAGATGAGAAACACGCAATATAATTCAGTCTCAAGACACAAACTAAAGTACAATCAGCACAAACCTCACTAACCTTATTCATCAACATACTTATTATACCAATAAAAACAAAACAAATCGATGCTCACCTCTACAGTTCGCCGCAATCAACAGCAAAGCCACCAGCACACCGAACACTCCAGCCATGATCCCAGCTTACACACAGAATAGCTTCTGGAAGAGAGAGTCAGTCAAGGAAGAGGGAGGAGTCATACTAGGCCACCTCAGGATGAAATGTAACACGTCACTAGTTGGGATGATGACAACGGACGCCATGTTTAGTTCTGGTTGCATTGCTAAAGCATTGCCGAAATGACAATAAATAAACACATTTATGAATATTTAAATTAAAAAAGTGCTCTCGATGTAGAATATCAGGTAGATAAGCGATCACACGTTGTGCGGTCTTGTAAATATTTACTTTCCAGGTACAAACATGGCGTCTAGTCATTTCCTGTCAGGGACGACAGCACGCGTAAGGTTGACGCATGCCCACTGAGGATGCTTAGGCGGAGCCTCTGCATAGCATCGTTTTACTCATAAAGTCACTTGACAGTCCTTGGAATTGGATAGTTGAACATGGCTGTCAGGACGCTGTCTGCTTGTTACAGGTTCCTTCTGTCTCCTCTGCCTATCAGGGCTGGATTCGGGAAACAGGTAATGATCAGCTATTGCGCACGTTTTAGTATAGCCATCGCATTCGTTCTCCATGTATTTTCTTCTAGGTAAGCTGCTGGTAAATGCATTGCATATGTATGTTGCAGTTTTATAGGAGATGACATTAGAAATGCAATAAATGGTTTTTATTGTCTGCTAAAACAGCTGAAGTTCGCTCTTATGGTCAATATAAAAAATATATATCACAAATACAATGCAGTCTGGCACAAGCATTAAAGAGGAAGTAAACCCTCCCCCCCAAAAAAAAACAACCTGCAAGGCAAAGGCATAATGAGCTAGTATGACTAGCATACTAGCTCATTCTCAATTACTTACCTTAGATCGAAGCTGCCCTCGTCTCCCCCTCCGGCCGCAGACATCTCTCCCAACCGTTACTTCCAGGTATCGTGGCTCTGGCGCTGTGATTGGCCGGAGCTGCGATGATGTCACTCCTGCGCAAGGTAACGGCACACGCTAGGGAAGAAACGGCACAGAGTTTAGTTTCTTCCCAGCGCATGCGCTGTTTACCATATCGGTGCACTACAAGTGAAATACCTCCTAAACGGCGCATGTTTAGGAGAGATTTCCACTACCTAATAGGTAAGCCTTATTCTAAGCTTATAAAACCAAAAATGCAGCGCTTCAATGTGTAAATGAAAAATCAGTCCATTTAAATCGGTAAAAAAGGAAACGGATGCAAAAAAATGAAGAAGGGACTCCACCACCAAAGACTTCAGTGTGAACAGATGACACACCACCACGAAAAAGCCGTGCTCGCTATCTGCTTACCAGAAAAGTGAACGTCATAGGCATGGTAGTAAAATGTAGAAGGTCACAGGTGGATACAGCTCTCCAAACTTGGCAGGATGACAACCGAAATATCCAACCGCGCCAGAATCAGAGTCTCCAGGACTTGAGTAATATGTATGTTGTATGCAGACCTCAGCAGGAGATGTTATCCCATACAAAGACAAAAGGCAGCATAGTGAAGCCCGTAAGGTCAAAGGAAAGGTTTATTTAAAATTCTACTTACAGGTAAAACGATCAAAGCAAAAAATTACAATCCGCGGTTCTTTAGCGCTCACATTGGTCAGCCTGACATGTTTCATCTGACAGGATATCAGAGGCGTGGCCAATGATGTAAGCACTTACATCATTGGCCACGCCTCTGATATCCTGTCGGATGAAACATGTCAGGCTGACCAATGTGAGCACGCTAAAGAACCGCGGATTGTAATTTTTTGCTTTGATCGTTTTACCTGTAAGTAGAATTTTAAATAAACCTTTCCTTTGACCTTACGGGCTTCACTATGCTGCCTTTTGTCTTTGTATGGGATAACATCTCCTGCTGAGGTCTGCATACAACATACATATTACTCAAGTCCTGGAGACTCTGATTCTGGCGCGGTTGGATATTTCGGTTGTCATCCTGCCAAGTTTGGAGAGCTGTATCCACCTGTGACCTTCTACATTTTACTACCATGCCTATGACGTTCACTTTTCTGGTAAGCAGTCAGTGAGCACGGCTTTTTAGTGGTGGTGTCATCTGTTCACACTGAAGTCTTTGGTGGTGGAGTCCCTTCTTCATTTTTTTTGCATCTGTTTCCTTTTTTACTGATTTTTAAAATGGACTGATTTGTCATTTTACACATTGAAGCGCTACATTTTCGGTTTTATATGCTTTGCGTTTGCCCTATCAACAAACTGTGCACGCTGCTTTTTAATATTCACAATTTTAGTTTTTTTCACTGTTTAGCGCAAATATTGGTTCACCCTGTTCACTTATTCTAGGCTTACCTATAGGTAAAAGTCAACAAAAGGGCTTTACAACCACTTTAAAAGAGAAGTATGGACTTTTTATTTTATAATCGCTCTTACCTAGGTGGATGCAGCATCGGCCCCCCTCCAGCTCTAGCACTGAGAACTGAGTGATCTAATGCCGCAGATCACACTGGGCTATGGAGGGGGCTGGAGCATCTGGCTCAGGCTCTCAGCGGCTCGCTAGGAGGTTGAGCCGGGGTGGCGGTATTCTATCGATTTGGGCATCCAGGTGAATTGCCGATCAGCTGGAGTGACATCATAGCGCATGCACGCACCGTAGGAGTTTTTTTTGACTGGCGATACCATTTGACGGGCACAATTGAAATCTATAGAAAGAGCGGAGGGACACCGTAGATGTCAGATTGTACCTCGCTGTAAACCCGCGGCGCAACTGCGAGGCACAATATGACAAATACGGTGTCCCTCCGCTGTTTGCATAGCATTAAATTGTGCCAGAGAAATGGTATCTCCCATCGAAAAAAGGCTCCTACGGTATGCGCTTTGGGACGTCGCTTAAGCCGATCATCGATTCAGGTGGACTGCCCCTCCCTTCTGCGCATGCTCGGGCGCTTTTCGACGGTGAGCACATATCGACAGAACACCAGTCAGGGCATGTGGGTGGATCCTGACTCCATGGTCGCGATCTTGCCTGAGCCTGGACTGGCTCTGTGACGTCAGAGAGCGGATTCAGCTTGCTGTCAGCTGAAAACGGGTCACGGGGTTGCAAAATTGCTTTGGGGATTGCTTTGCAGGGACACAGGATCCATGCCTTCTGTACTGACAGAATGGCAATCTGCCTTGTTTACATAGGCAGATTCTCCCTCTGTACTGAACAATCGGCTGGTGCCCGTGGACATAGAGTCCGGTAATCGCCGATCAGCTCCCACTGTGTATAAAACAGACCTGGAAGTGTTTCATCACGTACTAGATATGTGATCCGGTGCAGCCATGACACTTTTGCCGCAGTATATCCAAGTTATACAGTCAGCAAGTGGTTAAAGCAGAACTACACCTACTATTCATTTTAGCTAAGGAAGCTGGCATCTTTTGCCTCTGTTTGCTCTGCATGCCATGGTGCTGCACATGTGATCAGTTATGACACCAGCCATTTGATGGTTTGACAGTTTGGTTAACGTCACAAGCAAAAGTGACAGCATTCTTGGCATAAATCTGTCTTTTGAAACCCTTTAATTGATGGGTTTAGTTCCTCTTTAACTACTTGCCACCCAGCTGCCTCAGTTGTACTGTGGTGGGTTGGCACGGCTGCGCAAATCGCCGTCGTTGTACATCGGCCACTGTAAGAAGCTATAGGGGGAGCACGCGATCGCTCCTCAGAGAGCCAGAACTGGAACCTGTCAAAGTAAACAGACAGATCTCCTTTCTGACAGGGGAATAGAGAGAGATTTGCTGTTCCTAGTGATCAGAACAGCGATCTCTCTCCTCTAGTCACTACACTGCCCCCACAGTTAGAAACACCTCTCTAGGAAACACTTAACCCCTTGATCGCCCCCTAGTGTTAACCCCTTCCCTGCCAGTGACATTTATACAGTAATCGGTGGCTTTTTTTTTTCTCTGATCGCTGTATAAATGTCACTGGTCCCTCAAAAGTGTCCGATCTGTCTGCCGCTATGTTGCAGTTCTGCTAAAAATCGGTGATTTTTTTTTAACCAAAATTTGTGTAAGAATACATATTGGCCTAAACTGATGAAGATTTTTTTGAGGGTTATTTTATTATAGCAAAAAGTAAAAAATATAAAAATTTTTGTTTATAGCGCAAAAAATAAAAACCGCAGAGGTGATCAAATACCACCAAAAGAGAGCTGTAATTGTGGGTAAAAAAAGGACATGCATTTTGTTTGGATACAACGTTGCACGACCACACAATTGTCGGTTAAAGCGACGCAGTGCCGTATTGCATCTGCCCCAGGAGTCCGGGGCTTAGAAATCCCCTCGGCATCCACACGTCTTCTTTGCAGCTGACAGGACGGGCTATGCGACTGCTGATTGGTCGGTGCCGCCCATGTGACAACGCTGACCAATTAGAATGCTCCAAAACGTCCCTCCTGACAAGGTACGTTTTGGACGTTCAGCTAAGGGAATTTCTAAGCCCTGGACTCCTGACACCGGACATCGGTGCTTAGAACGGGAGAATGCCGCGGTCCAGGTCAGCGGGACCGGAGGGAGGGAGTTCTGTTCACCTTAGAGATTTTTCTGTAAAGGTGAATTTACACTTTAAGGGGGCAAATCCTTCCGGTCCTTAATTGGTTAAAGAGGAGGTCCAGCCCCCCCCCCCCCCATCCAAAAAATTAAGTCAGCAGCTACAACTACTGTAGCTGCTGACTTCCAATATAGGGACACACCGAATTCGGCATTTGGACATACCAAATCTCCTAACACAGGGAGCAATCAGCCACCCGAACATCAGGTTGATGAAACTTTCTGAAATAAAAGAAAATCAGACAGCGCAAAAACCAACCCCTAATAAAAGCAGCTGGACACTGAAAGGTCAATATAAAAGTCCTTGAGTAGAGTACATATAAAAAAGCAGTGCAGCGCTAAAAACTAAACTAAAAATTAGCATCAAAAGTCAAAACAATATGCAGCAAGATGAGGCCAGAGGATGTTGAAAGGCAACAAAGGTGCAAAACTTCTTAGGTGAAAAATGGGGTGCTTCAATCAATCACCATGCATCCAGACATAAGCGTCTCCTCCCCCAGAAGTACAAACTGCTCACCTGAACATATGGACCTCTGAGCAAACAGAAGGTCAATCACGCTGTCCCTTAACCACTTGACAACTGGGCACATAACCCCCTTCCTGCCCAGGCGAAATTTCAGGTTTCAGCACTGGCACGCTTTGCATGACAATTGC
This sequence comes from Rana muscosa, assembly GCA_029206835.1. Classification (NCBI taxonomy): domain Eukaryota; kingdom Metazoa; phylum Chordata; class Amphibia; order Anura; family Ranidae; genus Rana; species Rana muscosa. The sequence goes on along the minus strand of CM055125.1, from coordinate 306,677,260 downwards.
GCGGTTGTGCGACGTGGCTCCCAAACAAAATTGAGGTTTTTTTTTTTTTTTTTTTTTTCTTTTTTCCACAAATAGAGCTTTCTTTTGGTGGTATTTGATCATTTCTGCGTTTTTTTTTTTTTTTTTTTTTTTGTTTTTTTTTTTTTTGTTTTTTTTTTGCGCTATAAACAAAAACAGAGTGACAATTTAAAAAAAAAACACTTTTTTTTTTTTTTTTACTTTTTGCTATAATAAATATCCCCCCTTTTTTTTATTTCTCTCAGATTAGGCCGATTTTTGTATTCTTCTACATATTTTCGGTAAAAAAAAAATCGCAATAAGCGTATAGTGATTGGTTTGCACAAAAGTTATAGCGCCTACAAAATAGGGAATAGAATTATGATTTTTTTTTTTTTTTTTTTTTTACTAGTAATGGCGGCGATCTGCGATTATTTTTTTTAGTGTGACTGCGACATTATGGCGGACACTTTTGACACATTTTTGGGACCATTCACATTTATACAGCGAACAGTGCTATAAATATGCATTGATTACTGTATAAATGTGACTGGCAGGGAAGGGGTTAACACTAGGGGGCGATCAAGGGGTTAAATGTATTCCCTGCTAGGTGATTCTTACAGTGGGGGGAGGGGACTGACTGGGGGAGGTGACCGATCTGTGTCCCTATGTACAAGGGACACAGCATCGGTCTCCTCTCCCTGACAGGACGTGGATCTCTGTGTTTACACACAGAGATCCACGTCCCTGGCTCTGACAGCCGATCGCGGAGAGCTGGCGGACATCGCGGCCACCAGGCACGCGCATCGGCACCCGCGTGACACGGCGGACACACCTTTTCCCCGCTGCGCGCATCGCGGAAATCAACAGATGGACGTCCTCTCGGCAATTGAGTGCCACAATGCGGGCGTCTTTTGCCAATGGCCCGAGTGCAAAGTGGTTAACTAGGATAGTTGTAAGATGTTGTCTTCACGTAAGGTCCTTCTCCAAGACTCCTCAGTCGATAAATGGTCTCCAAAATCACTCATATATAAAATGGATCATGTAAAAATATAAAAAACACATTTAATAAGATGAAATAAAATTACTCACGAACACGGCACTATAACCTAGTGCACGGCATGACGTACATATAAAAGAACCAGGTAGGTGGCTGCCCTGACATCACTATAAGCCCCCCGCACGCGTATCGTCCGTGGTGCAGGACTTCCTCAGCGGATATGGAAAGGGCTAGTGTGTCAGTGCTAAATTTATAACATAGATTCCTGGTTCAATCAATTACATGTCCCGCTCCCAGCAAGAGGACTGCCCATCACAGGTGATGCGGGTAACACAATCACTCGCATCAACATAAACACAACAACGTCTATAGCGATGCAGCACTCTCCTGCATCATAATAGAGATCAATGCATTAACAATACCCAAGAAAACGAGCAGCATGTAACATCCTGCAAAAATCTATTACAATGGGCGGTGTGGTGTGTACATCAGATGCCAGAAAGAGGATAATATCAAATCCCTTACTCTCCTAATGCTGGTATCACTAACCATTCGTAAAGCTGCCCACTTCCTCTCCACCATGTCTCCAACAGGATAAACAAAAGTCTTCATTGGCGACGATGCCGTCCCCCATACCGCTCGTCATAGGGGGTGGCACAATCAGTACGTCACATGACTGGATGGACGTACAATCACATGACACACCATCACCAAGGAGACCATCAGCAAATCCTTCAGGGCTCGGCCACCGCGTCCATACAGCGGAAATGACATCTTAGGAAAATAAACAAAAAAATTAAGAAAAGGGAAATCTGACTGGCGACACAAATCCCGCACCCTCACCTAATGAACCATTAGGGAGATTACAAATAATAGAGCGCTGGAAGTAACTAAACGGTTTCTGACCAAAACTGCTTGAAAGAATCATGCAATCAGACAGTGCCGTAAGGAAAGTTTAATGGACATGAAAAAGAGATATATATATATATATATATATATATACAAAAGCCAGAATAACAGGACAAATATGTCCATAGTGACAGTGCCACATAAAATGCATAGAAATGGTCACAGACTGATAGTTGCAAATAATGGACACAATGAGTATGATACAATGCAATCACCATACACAGGACCAAATTCCTCATACATAGCAACTAGAATCCCACCCAAAATGGAGGGACCAAAGACCTAACAATAAGCCTCAACAAAACAAAGAAAAAATTTATGAAGAATCGGATGTCAGCACAGCCACCCAACCTGTTTACAATAAGTACATAAAAAATTCATAAAAAATAAATGAGCATTAAAGATAAACAATAAGGAAAAAAGAGGTTAACGGTCTAAAATAAAACAATTGAGGTCGAACTCAACGTTCAACCCCAATGGGACCCCAACTTTAAGTTCATATACCCAGAACGATTCACGTTGGCTGAGATGCCTAATGAAGTTACCACCCCGCCAATGACTCGCAACCTTCTCGATTGCCCAAAGCTCGCACTGTAGTGCGTAAACCACCCCAGTGGTATGGCAAGTAATCAGATCCTTAATTTTATAGCTATTGCCAGTAGCTGTAGCCACAAATTCTTTACGTTTCTTAATTATTCTTTTTAGCTTTTCTGCATGCCGGACACCCACCGCATGCATGAAAACCAGTCAAGAAATTAAAGACCCTGTTCTCAACATTAATAGGCGGGTCAATCACCCCTGGCGCCAGTTAATCCCTGAGTGAGGGCGCTCTTTTGTAAACAAACTGTGGGCGATCAGGTAATAATGGACCTAAAATTCTATCATGTTTAAGGATAGGCCAATGCTTCTGCACAATCCTTTCTAATTTATGATATTGGATATTATAGTCCAGAATCATCCATATCCCTGATCATTCCGGTCCGTTTTGGGCACATCAGAGACCAATATCCTTCTATCTAGGCTACGGACTTTCTCAACTTCTCTATCCAACAAGTTCTTGCCATATCCCTTCTCCACAAACCTAGAGGATAAGGTGAGAGATAAAATCACTTTCCTGGGTGCAATTACGCCTCAGGCGCACAAATTGCCCTCTCGGTATGTTGCACAACCATTTAGTGTGATGACAGCTCTCAGTAGAAATATAGGAATTAAGGTCCGTGGCCTTAAAATGGGTCGTCCTCTTGACCTGATCCCCTTCCATGGTTAGGTCCAGATCAAGAAAGACCAATCTGTCCGAACTAATATTCCATGTAAGGACAATGTTATTATTTGCATTCAGTTTAGATGCAAACACATCCAAACTGGCTCTATCTCCATCCCAGATCATATCGAGGTCATCTATATACCTTGGATGGCAAATTAAGGTGGTTTGTTTTTAAACACAGCCTACTCCCAGTGTGCCATAAATATATTGGCTACACTGGGAGCGAAGCGTGCCCCCATCGCAACTCCTCTTGTTTGGAGGAAGAATTGTTTACCATACCAAAAATAATTTTTTGATAAACAAAAAGTCAAACTATCAATCAAAAAATTCCGGTGCCTTCTAGATAAACCTGAGGACTCCAACGCCCACTTGTAAACAGGTTGTGGTGGCTGTGCTGACGTCCGATTCTTCATTCATTTTTTCTTTGTTTTGTTGAGGCTTATTGTTAGGTCTTTGGTCCCTCCCTTTTGGGTGGGATTCTAGTTGCTATGTATGAGGAATTTGGTCTTGTGTATGGTGATTGCATTGTACCATACTCATTGGTTGTTGCTCATTGTGTCCATTATTTGCAACTATCAGTCCTGTGACCATTTCTATGCATTTTATGTGGCACTGTCAGTATGGACATATTTGTCCTGTTCTGGCTTTTGTTATTTATATGAGAGAGAGAGAGAGAGAGCGCGCTCTATCTTTTTCATGTCCATTCAACTTTCCTTACGGCACTGTCTGATTGTATGATTCTTTCAAGCCGTTTTGGTCAGAAACCGTTTAGTTACTTCCAGCGCTCTACTATTTGTAATCTCCCTAATGGTTCATTAGGTGAGGGGGCGGGATTTGTGTTGCCAGTCAGTAAGATTTCCCTTTTCTTTATTTTTTTTTAAAATTTTCCTAAGATGTCATTTCCGCTGTATGGACGCGGTGGGCGAGCCCTGAAGGATTTGCTGATGGTCTCCTTGGTGATGGTGTGTCATTTGATCGTACGTCCATCCAGTCATGTGACATACTGATTGCGCCGCCCCCTATGACGAGCGGTATGGGGGACGGCATCGTCGCCAATGAAGACTTTTGTTTATCCTGTTGGAGACATGGTGGAGAGGAAGTGGGCAGCTTTACGAATGGTTAGTGATACCAGCATTAGGAGAGTAAGGGATTTGATATTCGCTTTCTGGCATCTGATGTACACACCACACCGCCCATTGTAATAGATTTTTGCAGGATGTTACATGCTGCTCGTTTTTTTGGGTATTGTTAATGCATTGATCTCTATTATGATGCAGGAGAGTGCTGCATCTCTATAAACGTTGTGTTTGTTGATACGAGTGATTGTGTTACCCGCATCACCTGTGATGGGCAGTCCTCTTGCTGGGAGTGGGTGGACATGTAATTGATTGAACCAGGAATCTGTTATAAATTTAGCACTGACACACTAGCCCTTTCCATATCCGCTGAGGAAGTCCTGCACCACGGACGATACGCGTGCGGGGGGCTTATGGTGATGTCAGGGCAGCCACCTACCTGGTTCTTTTATATGTACTTCATGCCGGGCACTAGGGTATAGTGCCGTGTTTGTGAGTAATTTTATTTCATCTTATTAAATGTGTTGCTTTTACAAACGGAGAGCACTATGCGTTTCTTTTATATCTTTACATGATCCATTTTATATATGAGTGATCGTGAAGACATCTTACCACTACCCTAGTTAAGGGACAGCGTGATTGACCTTCTGTTTGCTCAGAGGTCCATATGTTCAGGTGAGCGGTTTGTACTTCTGGGGGAGGAGACGCTTATGTCTGGATGCATGGTGATTGATTGAAGCACCCCATTTTTTACCTAAGAAGTTTTGCACCTTTGTTGCCTTTCAACATCCTCTGGCCTCATCTTGCTGCATATTGTTTGGACTTTTGATGCAAATTTTTCGTTTAGTCTTTAGCGCTGCACTGCTTTTTTTTTTTTTATATGATGAAACATTCTCCTTTCGTCTTCCAGGACAGCCTCTGAGACATAGGGCTCCTCCCTCCGGGACAGGAAACACACACACACACACACACCCATCATCTTTACAGGTGGTCCTCCCTCTTCAGTTATTGTGTTTCCTGCCGGACAGGAAGGAGCACGCTATAGCAACCTAAGGGAGCTCCATGTCTCAGGACTGTCCTGGGAAGAGCCCCTGGCAATGACTCTCCTCTGCCTGGGCACCCCTCTGTCCTGTCGGAAGAGCGAGGTTGCCGGCTCCACCACTGCCACTAGCTCGGAGAGAGCAGGACCTTTGACTATAGACCCAGTCCTCCTGTCTGCCTGTACCTGTACTGGAATATTGTGTCCTGGCTGGTGGGCGAGAGACGCTCGGCTGGCCACGCCGATTCGGCCGACACTTCCGGGTACAGCCGCGGGGGGCGGGGCTTCTGCGTTCCAGCGGGCGGAAGTGACAAGGACTTCTGGCGGAACCGTGTCATCAAGGGGCACCCTGAGACATGGTTCCAGTCTCTTCCAGGGACCATGGAGACACCTGTTCAGGTTGTAGACTCCGGTTCATCAGGCTCCGGCGCCTCTCAGGTAAGGTGGTGAGGGTGGACCATTCCTTACACTGGTGGGTCAGGGTATTGGACCCTATGTTCCCCTCCCTGGGTGGAGAACCTCTGGTGAGGGCTGGGCACTTCCTAGGCTGACTCGAGCACAGTGGTGGTGTGGGTCAGGGAGGCATATTGCTGTAATTTTTGTCCTTTCTCTTTTGTTTGGCTTTTCAGGTTAAAGCCCTGGACAAGAGTCATATGCAGCCGCCTAGGAAAAAGTGTGCCGTTTGTGGGGCTAAGTTAGGCTCTAACTGGGAGAAGCCTCTATGCCCTGATTGTGTCAGCAGCCTCGTCAAGGATAATTCTGTGGCAGTGTCACAAAATCCTGGCTTCAGTAAAAGACGAGCTAGCATCCACATTCCAATCATTTAAAGGAATGATGGATAGGGTGCAGGGTCCCTCCTTCCCTGTACAGAGCAGCCAGTACACCCTCCCTGTCTGAGCCCAGTCAGGAGGAGGAGGTGGTGGTTAGGGAGAGGGTACCAAGATCACTAGCCTCTTAGGCGGATTCAGCTTCCGGCTCTGAGGAGGAGGATGATTCATCCAGGGGGGCCAGATACAAACTATCTCTGGATGATGTGGGAGATTTGTTGAAAGCGATTTATGACACGTTAGAAATTTGTGAGGAGCAAGTCCAACTTTCTAAACATGACCTAATGTATCAGGGGTCTAGTGCACAGAAAGCCAGGGTGTTTCCTGTTCATAAAACTCTGAGTCGATTTTGCTGGAGTGGGAACAGCTGGAAAAGAGGCCCTTCTTTTCCAGGAACCTCAAGCGGAGGTTCCCCTTTGAAGCAGATGCTTCTCATCCATGGAATAAGATTCCAAAGTAGGATGCACCGTTAGCCAAAGTCTCTAAAAGGACAGACTTGGCCTTCGACGATCTGGGGTCGCTCAAGGATCCCATGGCTAAGAGGGGAGATGTGCTGCTAAAGAGGGCTTGGGATGCCTCTTCGATAGGGTTGAAACCAGCTTTAGCAACCACTTGTGTGGCCAGAAATCTGGAGTGCTGGCTCACACAGTTAAAATCCCACATTGCTGCTGGTACACCTAGACAGCAGCTGTTAAAATCTTTCCCCTTACTATTTAAAGCAGTAGGCTTTCTGGCAGACGCCTCCGCAGAGTCGGTAAAATTTGCAGCCAGATCTGCCGCTTTAGTTAATGCAGCCAGAAGGGCTGTATGGCAAAAAACATGGTCTGGCAATCCCTCCTCTAAACTTAAACTTTGTGGTTTACCCTTTTCTGGTGACCATCTGTTCGGACCAGGTCTACAGGAGGCTCTGGAAAGAACTCAGGATAGGAAGAAGGCTTTTCCTGAAAAGAAAAACGAGAGCAAATGTTTTTTTCGTGTACCCAGGCGACAGGGCCAACAGGAAAGGGATGGCCGTCCCAAGAAACATTGGACGGGCCATAAGGGACATGGAAGAGGGGGAATCCTATTTAATCGTCCTCAAACCACCCCTAAACCCCAGTGACTCCTTTGTCCCAGTGGGAGGGAGACTGAGGGAGTTCCTCCCACAATGGACCAATTCGACTCCAAGTCTGTTCATTTTGGACATTATAAGAAACTGTTACAGATTGGAGTTCGATTCCGTTCCCCCCCCCCCCTCAATGTTCCAGCTTACCCAGCTGCCAAGAGACCTGGAAAAAGCAAAGGCTTTGGGTCTGTTATTAGGGGATCTAGTGGATCAAAGAGTCCTTATTTAGGTGCCCCTGAAGGGTCAGGGGGTGTATTCTCACGTGTTTGTCGTGAAGAAAGCTTCCGGGAAGTTCAGGTTAATCCTGAATCTTCGTCCCCTGAACAAATTTGTAAAATTCAAGCGGTTCAGGATGGAGTCCAATATTTTCTGTAACCAACCTCCTGTTCCCAGGCTGTTTCATGGCCACAGTAGATCTCAGGGATGCCTACTTGCATATCCCCATACATCAGGAATTAAAAAATTCCTAAGGCTGGCAGTACAGGTCGATGCACAAGTCCTGCATTACCAGTTCCGAGCACTCCCTTTCGGTCTGTCCTCGTCGCCGAGAATCTTTACAAAGGTTCTGGCAGAGGCCCTAGCTCCACTGAGAATCAAAGCTATCACGGTGATCCCCCTACCTGGACGACCTCCTGTTTGTCGCCCCATCTTTTCACCAACTGGAGAAAGACCTACAGGAGGCCCAAAGTTTCCTACTGTCTGGGGTGGTTGATCAACCAAGACAAATCTCAGCTGACCCCGTCCCAGGAGGTCCTTTACTTGGGATACGGAATCTCTTCGGTGGAGATGCAAGTCTTTCTTCCCAGGGAAAAGATTCTGAAGGTGGATCAGGCAGGTTATGAGAGTACTGGGGTTGATGTTGTCCTGCTTCCCAGCTGTTCCGTGGGCAAGGCTGCACCAGCGCCCTCTACAGGGTCTCATGTTGATCCACTGGGATGGCAAAAAAGAGAGCCTGGATTCTCCTATGCCCCTTTTTCTACCAAGGTCAAAAGGACTTTATGGTGCTGGCGAGCCCATCACAACCTGGAGAAGGGTCTGTCATGGGCCAGGCATACGGCCATAGTGATAACTACCGATGCCAGTGCATTGGGTTGGGGAGCCCATCTGGAGGAAAACTTAGCCCAGGGGTCCTGGTCGCCTGTAGAGGCTCATTGATCCTCGAACCAGAGGGAACTTCTGGTGATCCTCAGAGCTATAGAGACCTTTCAGTCCCAGATAGTTGGCCAGCACCTTCAGGTGCGAACCGACAATGCAGCAGCTGTCGCTTACGTAAACCGACAGGGGGGCACAAGGAGCCCAGCTCTGCAGGCCATAGCGAACAAAGTCCTGCGTTGGGCCGAGGTGAACCTGTCCTCTGTCAGCAGTTCACCTAATAGGCTCGCAGAATTCTCTGACGGACTTCCTCAGTCATCAACACATAGGACAAGACGAATGGTCCCTCAACAGGGAGGTGTTCATGGAGATTGTGCAGCATTGGGGACAGCCAGAGGTGGACCTCTTCACCTCAGAGGCCAACAATAAAAAGTGCCTCAGTTCTTTTCTATCCACCTGTTGGACCAGGCCACAGGAATAGACGCCTTTGCCAATCCTTGGCAGTTCAACCTGTGTTATGCCTTCCCTCCAGTGAGGCTGATAGCCGCGGTTCTTCAAAGATTCCTGTCTGAATCTATGGACCTAATCATAATTACTCCATTCTGGCCAAAGAGGCCGTGGTTTGCCAACTTTAAGAGACTGGCCATTTGTCCCCCATTTGACTCTTCCAGTCAGGCAAGATCTGATCTCCCAAGGTACTGTTCTCAACCCACAGATAAAGAACCTAAAATTAACGGCCTGGTATCTGAGGAACAACTGCTAAAAGCTCAGGGTTTTTCAGACAGAGTGATTAAAACTCTGCTGGAGTGCCGTAAGCCAGTAACCAGGGCTATTTATGCCAAGGTATGGAAGAGCTTTCTTTCCTGGCTAGGAGAGCAGGGACTAGATCATCCTGGGATTCCAGCGGTACTGGATTTCCTCCAGGCAGGTGTAGAACTTGGCCTGTCTATCGGTACCCTAAAGGTTCAGACCGCAGCCTTAAGTATTTTCCTCCAGACTTCACTACAGCAAAATCAATTCGTTAGAAATTTTTTCAAGGCTCTAGCGAGATCTAGGCCGGTGAAGGTTACAACCTGCCCCACTTGGGATTTGTCTTTTGGTTCTCAGGGCTCTTACGGGTAGTCCTTTTGAACCCCTGGAGAAATCATTACTAAAATGGCTTGTACTCTTATCGTCCATGGACTGACACAGCTGGATACTGTAAACGTGTGGGTATATGTCCCTGCTCGCAGGAGAAGATCTAGGCAGAATGTTAGATACATACATACATACATACATACATACATACATACATGCATTCTAGAACAAACCAGAGCTGAACAGCCAGGGGGCGGTCCCTCCCGACATTACCCTCCCACCTGCAGCTAGCAGCCTCAATTTTTTTTTTCTGCCTAGCAGAAGAAGATGTGGCTCTCTCAGGAACCAGTCTCCTGGAAGATTTTACTTTTTTAAATTGTATTCCTTTGGGAATCTTATTTTTGAGACCTTCAATCAACTGTCGGTTGGGTACACTGGTATTCTCGTAGTCTTCCCTGTTCGACCATTGAGCGTGCTGATCCTCGCCTTGTGTGCGTGAGACTCAGTTCACGACATGCCCCATGACTCCAGGGGTGGCCGGGTTGCTTTTAGCTCCCGCGGTCCTCTCAAGATTGAACAGTTCCTGACTGACTGTATCTCTCGCGGTGGACCGGGCCGACAGCTACGCAGTACTGCTCTGTGATAGGTCTGTCTGAAACAAGCCAGTGGGTCCCTGAAAGGGACGGGTAAGTCTCTCCTACTGCAGATGAGTACATACTGGCTGTGTTTCTTTATATGGGGGGGTTTCTCCCTGTCTCCCCCCTGTTATGCTGCTCTCTGCACCCTGTACTGGTGCTGTGGGGGGTGCTTGGGAGTCACTCTGACCTGGCTGGGCGCTCATGTCTGTAGTGGGTTCTGGAGAGAGGGGCAGTTTTTCTGGTGTGTGGTGATTATTGCGTGCGCCATTAGCGCTGATTGAGGTTATTGCGTGCGCCATTAGCACGCATTAGAGCTTTGAATTTCGCGCTCCGTGGCCATCTTGGCGTGGTTCAATGGCGCAGTTATAGCTGCGGCCGGCGGCCATTTTCTTGTAGCCGCCGCGCATTTACTTATGGTTTCAGCCTCTAGCGGCGGCGCGAATCTCCTCACAGATTCTTCACTCTCCTCAGGCTCGCAGCGCGGTTTCTTCAGCAGGACTGAGCGGTCCTTAAGGGTTGGTGAGTCCTCCGGGTATCCCCTCCTCAGCGTAGTCAGTGGGTGGACTGTATATTCACTGTTTAGTGTATAAGGTCTCAGAGGGTGGCGTTATGGAGTCTGATACACCTGCTCTCCACACTTGCCTGGGGTAACTAGGGGTGCAACGGATCAAAAAACTCACGGATCGGATCGATCCTCGGATCAGGGGTCACGGATCGGATAATTTTCGGATCGGCAAAAAAAAAAGTTAAATTTTCAATTTCACAGTTATTTTCAACACAAAACGGAGCTTATAAGCTTAAATACAATATTTGTAAATCCAACGGACTCTTTATATGTTAAATTTTCAAAGCAGCAGCAAACCTGCTGACCTTACATGGTTGCTAATGTGACAGAACACCTCTGATTTTCACATTTAACTAAGTGTTAAATGTGAAAATCAGAGGTGTAACGTCACATTAACAATCATGTAAGGTTTGCTGCTGCTTTTAAAATGTAAACAGTCCGATGGATTTCCAAATACTATATTAAAGCTGATGAGCGCCGTTTTTTGTGTGGAAGCTTTGGGTGTAACAAGATGTCTGCTTGTCCCCTTCTCTCATTACTGTGTGGGGTGGAGCAAGATGGCGGCGAAACGTCAGAGCGGCCGCCGCCGGGTGTACCAAGATGGCCGCCGCTCTGGAGCTAGGCCGAAGCCGCGGCCTTTCCTACGGCCGAGGCTCCGGAGCGCCCCGCGGATCGCGTCGTGATCCGATCCGAACAGGGTGGCCCGTTCGGATCACCACCGATCCGTTACACCCCTAGGGGCAACTGGCAGTGCTGCACAGTTAAACATGTTCATATGTTTCCTGCACCTGCGGTCCTTATGGACCAGTTGTCGGCAGTCCTGGAATCATTCCTTGTCAAGAATGGAAGCAGTGTGTGAGCGAAGGGAGCTATAAGCCCCCCTCTCCCCACAAAATTCTTTAGTGAAGGAGTGCTCTGATTCAGTTATGGGCCTAGCTACTGTGCTCAGGACCCTAGTTCTGAATATTTAATGTTTATGAACAGGACATTCCCTTGTGAGGAAGACTCCAGTTCTGTGTCAGTGAATGACAGGGCGCTTGTAAGTGAACTCATTGATGTGAGGAACACTCTCAAGTTGGGTGCTGTGGCTCAGGTACCTCAGGTGGACGCTGTTTCCCTCGGTTCCTTCAAGCTTTTCTTTTACACAGCTTATTCACTGTTTTCCTCACACGCTGCGTCAAGAGCAGCATGGATGATACAGTGGTACACAGTGTTTCCCTCCCCCTGGTCGGTGCAGCATGGTGGGGGGGGGGGGGGACTTTATTCATTTATGTCTCTAGTCCCTGTGAGCCTTCTGTGTGATGTTCTGAGGCAACAGGGTCTCTGCACCTGTGGTTTCCCTCCATTTCCTGGGGAACGCTCTGAGCTCTGACAGACACACGGTCTGAGGATCAGAGGTTACCTGTTACCTGCATGCTGCTTTGGCAGCACAGTCAAGCAGGTTGGAATGATACAGAGAAGATTATGCGCCTCTGCGCCATAATTTAAACTCATCCTATACCTCTACACTGCATACATTCACAGTGTATGTATGTGTTATTGGTCTCTGTGTCTGCGTGGGTGTCCCCCCCCCCCCCCCCCAAGTTCCAATGCTGTGTTTCAGTGCCATACATGATATAAACGTACAAAATATGTTTATGCACGACTCCAGATACATTCACAGTATATGTATGTATTATACTCTCTGGGTCGGCGCGGGTTTCCGCCGGGGGCTCCGGTGTCCTCCCGGCGTTCTCATGGTATGTGCGCTTCAGCTCTCTGCACAGTATAGACATGTTCAATATGTTTATTGCACATACTATACATATTTACAGTATGGGTATACGGTTTGCGTGGGGTTCCTCCTGGGTACTCCGGTTTCCCCCCACGCTCCAATGGAAATGCACTGCATAAACATGTGCAATATGTTTATTCACATGCTATCATTCCTACACGGTATCTGTGTGCTGTCTGCTTGGGGTTCTTCCGGTTTCCTCCCACGCGCTGACGGTATGTGCGCCTTTGGCCTTCTGCACAGTTAAACATGTTAAATGTTTATCACGCATGCTATAATACCTACACGGTATGTGTATGCAGTTTTGTGTGGGTTTCCTCTGGGTACTCCGGTTCCCTCCCACACTCCATTGGTATGGGCGCTTCAGTGCTAGGCACAGCCTAAATTTCTGCGATTGGATATCCACATACTAACATACCTACCCGGTATGGTTGTGCAGTCTGCGTGGGTTTCCTCCGGGTCTCCGCCCAGGCTACATGACATGCGTGCCTTTGGTGCAATACACGGTGTAAACATACACGTTATATTTATACACAACACTAAATACATTCACAGTAGTTTTAGGTATTGCATTCTCTGGGTATGCGTGGGGTACTTCAGTTCCTCCCACGCGCCAACGGTGTGCGCGCCTTCGGTGCTATGCACACATGGGCTTGTGCAAAATGTTTAGCACACATACTAGAATACCTACACGGTATGCGTATGCAGTCTGCATAGGTTTCATCCGGGTGCTCAGTAGGGCTGGGAAAAAAATCGATTTTAATCTTGAATCGAGTTTTGAGTGCAAATCGATTCAGATTTGAAGAAAATCGTTTTTTTTTTTTTTGTTTTTTTTTTTCCTTCAAAGTTTCCGCTGCAGGGGGCGTATCCGGAATGGCACTGGGCGGCGTTACCCCAATTACATCTACTCGCCTCAGCCGCCACGAGTAGATGTAATGTAACACTAACTAACCGCAACCAGCCGTCTGCCTACCTGATCAGCGTGTCATGCAGACAGACGGCGGCCATTGCAGTGTTCAAAAGTCGCGCCTCCCGAGTCCTCGTCTGTGATAGGCAGAACACTCAATTTCACAGCAGGCAGTGTTCAACCTATCACGGACATCCTCTCATCCTCGTCTGTGTTATAAGGATGAGCGGATGATCCTTGATAGGCGGAACACTGATTGCTGGGAAATTGAGTGTTCCGCTATCACAGACGAGGAGGCGCGGCTTTTGAATACTGGAATGGCCACCGGTGTAGCAGTAAAATCCGTATCCCATGAAAATCTGAAAAGGCATGGGCACAGTTCAATTCAACTAAGAGTAACCTCAGGATTTTTTTTTTTTTAGCTAAATCCAAATACAGTATTAATAATTTGGATGTTTAACAATCTTTGTTGCAGTTAGAGAATGGGTTTGCCTTTGCAATTTTGTTTATTGATGCACTTTAATATAATAAACAAAAAAAATCGAATCGTAAATCGAGTTTTTTATAAAAAAAACGCAGATTTTTTTTTTTGGGGTGGGAAATCGCCCAGCCCTAGTGCTCAGGTTTCTCCCCTGCGTTCCAATGGTGTGCGCATTTTCAGCGCTATTCACAGTATAAACATGTGCAATTTGTTTATTCGCAGGCTAACATACCTACACGGTTGTGCACGCAACCTGCGTGGCTGGTTTACGTCCAAGCCCCGATGATGTGCGCGCCTTCGTCGCTGGCACAGTATAAACGTGTTTTAATAGGTTTATCCACACATACTAAACTACATACGTTGTATGTGGTTGTATTATGCTCTTTGTGGCTGGATGGGTTTCCTCCCACACTCTATTTGCGCGTTTGACGCAATACATAGTATAAACTATGTGTTTGTACAATCGGCACTTATCCATGGGTAGCTGCTGGATGGAGCATTGTCACAAGGATCCCTGGTTTCAGGGGTTCCACCTTCCACCTGCTTTCAGTGGTGATCAGTGGCTTGGACTGTGTTCGCCAGGCTGAGGTTAGCGTTGCGCCCGTTAGTGACTGCGTCTCTGGGTTTTTGTAGCTCAATGACTGGGCAAAAGCCTCTGTTTCATCCATCAGTCGACTAGCAGGTGCACTGCAACTGCTTTAGCCTTTAGGGTCTCTGTGCCCGGGGTGGGTTTGCGCCACCTGTGGAGGCTGAGGTACTGGTCCTCTGACCGAGTTTCTAGGGAAGCTCTGCCAAGTTGCCTTTATTGGCCAACAGTTGAGGCACCCTGTACACCGGGGCCTCTCTTCTCCGATACATTGCGGAGTCTCTTTGGGATTTTCATATATCTCGCTGCAAGACGGTCCTGTCGGCCGTGTGCATTGCAGGGGAAGGGTCCTTGCATCCGGAGGTGTTTCCAATTCCTTTACCGGTGGTGGGGCACCGGAAGTGGACCTCATGGCCTCTCGACTCACTCGCAAGGTGGCAAGATCGTGGCCAGGTCCAGGGACCCCTGGGCGGACACGTTGGAAGCCCGTGGGGGCAGTATCGCCTTATATATGCTTACCCTCCGCTACTGTTGTTGCTTCGCAGAGTAGGGGCTGAGGCCATTCCGGTGATCCTCATTGCCCTGGAACGGTGACATTGGTACGCCGATCTACTTCGGCTAGTTGCAGACGTTCCTTGATGACTGCCTATTGGGGTGGACCTTCTGTCTCATGATCCCGTACTTCATCCTGCTTTACAGTCCTTGGCTTTAATGGCATGGCTGTTTAAAGCCAGGTGCTGAAGGACCGAGTTCTCTCGTATTCGGTCATCTCTTCTATGTTGTTGACACGGGAATCTTCCTCCAGAAAGATATCTCACCGTACCTGGAAGGCTTACATCGCTATGTGCGAGGAACTTGAGTGGCGTCCTCAGATGTATTCCGTTCCCAGGATTTTGCTGTTCTTACAGCGTGGTGTGACCCAAAAGCTGGCCTTGCATACCTTTTTTGAGGGTCGGATTTCGGCCCGGGCTGTCTTTTTCAACGACCGATACCGGGCCATTCCTTGATTAGCACCTTTTGTGCAGGGGGTTCGCCATGTGATTTTTCCCCCGCCCCTGTCAAGCCTCCTCTCCCTACTTGGGATCTGAATTTGATGCATCTCGGTTCTCCAAGAACATCCCTTTGAGAATATCAGAAAGATTCCTCTCTTGACCTTGTCCCGGAAGGTGGCCTTCTTAGTGGCCATTGCTTCGATTAGACGGGTGTCTGAGTTAGCGGCCTTGTCCTGCAAGTCGCCTTACTTGGTCCTCCATAAGGATATGGCGGTGTTGCGCCCACGACCGTCCTTCTTCTTTTCAAAAGATGGTCTCGGCCTTTCACCTTAAGAAGGACATAGTTCTTCCGTCCTCACCCATCGCATCCCTGAGAGTTTGCGCTTCATACATTAAGATGGGTACAAGCCTTGCGGGTGTACCTGTCTGCTACTGTTTCCATTCGGAAGTCTGTCTCTGGTCCAAAACAGGGCCGAGCGGTGTCGTCTGCCACCGTCTCTAGGTGGATCAGGCAGACCGTCATACAGGCCTATGCCCTTAAGGGGTGGGCGCCTCCCTTTTCGGTTGCGGTGCATACCACCAAGGCAATTGGTGCTTCCTGGGCTTTCCGACATCAAGCGTCGGTTGCACAAGTGTGCTAGGCGGCGACCTGGTCGTCCGTTCATACCTTTGCAAAATTTTATAAGGTTGATGTGGCTGCATCTTCGGATGCTTCCTTCGGCTGCAAAGCATTGCAGGCCACTGTTTAATGTTGCAACTCCTCCGTTGAGGAGCTCTGCTTGTTTTGAGTGAAGTTTTGGTTGTTTACTACTGCTCCCACCCTTCTGATACTGCTTTGGGACGTCCCACACGTTTACAGTATCCAGCTGTGTCAGTCCATGGACGATGAGAGAAAATAGGATTTTTTGTACTCCCCCCTTAAAATCCGTTTCTCTGACGTCCATGGACTGACACAGCACCCACCCTTTTTGAGGTTTGTACTGCTTTGTTACGAACTGAGGCTGCAGGTGGAAGGGTAACGTCCGGAGGGACCGCCCCCCTGGTTCAGCCCTGGTTTGTTCTAGAATGTATGTATGTTTCTAACATTCTG